>PVKC010003846.1:27403-37650 GCA_004027635.1 Crocidura indochinensis
TTTTTTTTTTTTTTGGTTTTTTGGTTACGTCTGATGACTCTCAGGGGTTACTTTTGGCTATGTGTTCAGAAATCGCTCCTGGCTTGGGGGACCATATGAGACGCTGAGGATCGAACCGAAGTCCATCCTGGGTCAGCTGCATGCAAGGCAAATGCCCTACGGAGCGCTATTGCTCTGGCCCCTCTTTGAATGTTTAAAACCTCTACCGTAATACCTCTTAGTGTTTATTCCCAAATGTAAAGGAAGCTCCTCCATCCTTTCTTTTCTTTAATTACTTTTTTCAATTTATTTCTATTTATTTTTCTTTTATATCTCTATCTATCTATCTATATTTAAACTTATTTTCCCTCTTAGCTAGGCAAATCAGATTATTTTGCAGTCACAGTTATGTGTCAGGTAATCTGCTTTTGGCTAGGAATAAGCCTTAAGTGGCTTTCTCATGTCCTGGCTTGTTCTGTAGCACACTGTACTCAGATGAAGACCAGCTTATTAGACCAAACACAAGAACACTTGGTTCCCTCATGACAAGTCTGGGCAGCAGACAGTAACACACCTGTGTAGGCTTTGAGAACTGACACTGTTCTAAAGACAGGAATTTTCAGCAGAATAGTTTTTAATCATAGGGCTACAGAATCTGCCCTTTTCTCAATGTATCTAAGGTCAAAGCAAAATCTTCCCCATGTAAACAAACTGAAAATAAGGGGAAAAACCCCCTCGAAACAAAAAATGGAATCAAGTTCAAGGGCCGTAGATGATAATTTGTTTTCCCTTTTCCTTTTTTTTTGGGGGGGGGGAGTACAACCAGTGATGATCAGGGGTTACTCCTGGCTCTGCACTTAGAAATCACTTCTGGCTTGGGGAACCATATAGGATGCCGGGGGATCGAACTGCAGTCCATCCTAAGTTAGCCACGTGCAAGGCAAATGCTCCAATGCTGTGCCACTGCTCCGGTCCATAGATGATAATTTCTGATGCAGAAAAAAAAATCCATTTCTTTTAGTCTGACAAATAAATAATCATCATACTCTTTATTTTTTTCTATTCAAGAAATGAATTGGCAATAGAAACTTCCATACCCAAGTTTTATTGCTTTTAAATCTTTTTTGGGGGGCCACACCCAGCGGTACTCAGGGGTTACTCCTGGCTATCTGCCCAGAAATAGCTCCTGGCAGGCACGGGGGACCATATGGGATTCAAATCAACCACCTGGGTCCTGGGTCGGCTGTTTGCAAGGCAAACACTGCTGAGCTATCTCCCTGGCTCCTCAAAATTCTTATTCTAAGCACAAGGATTTGTGCTTACGCATGTAAACAGGCACACCAAGTTCTAAAAGAACTTTAGATGAAGAATCTTGATGTAATCCTTATTAATTTTTTAGATTCCAGCCCACCTACCCAATTTTTTCTTCCCCTTTCTACTGGAAGGGGAGTTTTTGAGCTACTCCTGGTAGTGCTCAGGGGCTACTCTAGGCTTTTATTAAGGGATCATTTATGATAGTGCTTTGAGACCATGTGTATTGAAACTGGTCTGCCAAAGCAAATGAACTGCA
Source organism: Crocidura indochinensis (assembly GCA_004027635.1). Taxonomy (NCBI): domain Eukaryota; kingdom Metazoa; phylum Chordata; class Mammalia; order Eulipotyphla; family Soricidae; genus Crocidura; species Crocidura indochinensis. The sequence continues at coordinate 28,953 of PVKC010003846.1, forward strand.
GCCTCAAGGCAGGTGACCTGCCACTAAGCCATATTCCTGAGTCCCTTAACTATGATCTTCAACTTGAAATCTGAGCTCCCAATGAACTTAGTAACTATGGTAGCAAGAAATAGAACAGTGGTCCTCATACTACATCCCTTGGGCCACATATTGTATTTGTTCCCGTTCTGTTTCTTCACATCAAAATAAGATGTATGCAGTGTGCATAGGAATTTGTTCGTAATTTTTGTTTTTACTATAGTCTGGTCCTCCGATGGTCTGAGGGACAGTGAACTGGGTCCCTGTTTAAAAAGTTTGAGGACCCCTGAAATAGAACAATGGACCAAACACTGATGAATATCTAATGGGAAAAACTCTTTATTCATCTTATTGTGAAGCCAATCTGATAAAGATGGCACAACAGTTGTCAAATTATACAATCTTCCACTTAATTATTTGGGTCTTGCGATACTGTGATTTATAATAATATATTTGATCTTTGGCTTCTTTGCCAAGTATAAACTTCCTAAAAGTGTAAGAAATTGAGAGAAAGATTTATTTTTGGCAGTATTGTTAATTTGTTAATGCTAAGACTAGGGGAAAGTTCCTAGTAATGTAAATGGCTGCAAGGAAAACCAAGTCCCTGATTAGACAGTGGTTTTTAATTGGTTCATGGACCTATGCTGGCTTGCAGAAATTTCCTGTTGATCTGTGAAAAAGCTATTTCTGCTTAACAGTGTTTTCCAAATAGTTCTTCATGCAGGGACAATGGCCCAAAGTGTACAATGGTTAAAAGCCATTGTATTAGAGGGTTGAAAGCTACCTCTCAAGACCTCATGAATAGTAAAGAACTCAGGAGGCATGCTTGGCACTTATATCCAATCACCAAATATCAATGATTTAGTCAATCATGCCTGTAAGAAATCGAGCACAGAAACTCAAAAGGATATAGCTTGTAGAATTGAGAGAGAGAGAGAGAGAGAGAGAGAGAGAGAGAGAGAGAGAGAGAGAGAGAGAGAGGGGAGATTGCCAATCAATTGATAAATATAAATCAATGTCTGAGTTCTGGGAGCTGCATTAGTAAGCCAGGGGGAGAGTCAGAGGAATATCCAATTGTAAGGGATAGGGTGCTCAATCTTTTAGGGTTGAGTCCCAATCAGTGAACTATGATGCTATACCTAATCAGATAGCATTAGAACTGAATTAACTGGATGCTGGAATTGGAAAAAACACTATAGATCTTCATATACTACTATCAAGACATAAAGATTGGGTAATAATTTCATCAAAGTTGAGTGGTTTTTATGGTTTTGTTTCTTGCAGGAATAAAGTGTGAATTTTGGACAATAACTAGTAGTGCTCAGGTATACTCCTGACTTGGTGCTGGCTGTCCCTTTAGCAAACATGTGGTACCAAGGATTGGAGCCAGGATTCTTGCATGCAAAACATATTCTGGCTTCCAGTTTTTTTTTTGTTTGTTTGTTTTGTTTTTGGGTCACACCTGGCAGTGCTCAGGGGTTACTCCTGGCTCCATGCTCAGAAATTGCTCCTGGATGGCACGGGGGACCATATGGGACACCGAGATTCGAACCGATGACCTTTTGCATGAAAGGCAAACGCCTTACCTCCATGCTATCTCCCGGGCCCCTGGCTTCCAGTTTTAATAGCAAAATAAAACCTAAGTAACTCAATATTATCAACTTACCTGGTAAAATGTGTTACTTGAAAAATTATTGTCTAGTGTACTCTAAATAAACATAAAGACAACAGATGACACAATGTTTAAATTGTTAGTAAATGACTTTGAAAAGAGACAGGTCACATAAAGTTTTAGGGAGAATTTTTTTTGTGGGAGGGGGCACATCTGTTGGTGTCATGGGTTACTCTTGGATCTGAACTCAGAAATCACTCCTAGCTGGCTCAGGAGACCATTTGGGATGCTGGAGATGAACCTGTGTGCAAGGCAAATACCCTACTGGCTGTGTACTGACTGGGCTATCATTTTGGCCCCAATTTAGAAAAAGTTTAAGAAGTAGAGGGCCTAAGCCAAGTTCTAGGCCCAGAAACATGAATAAATTAGATAGATACTTATGAAGAAGAAAACCAATATGAGAGTTCATGATGTAAAAAGAGAAGAGTTGGTACAGCAACCACAGCCATGAGGATTACCATGGAAAATAAAACATAACCTATACTATAAAGACTACCCTTATCACCAATTGCTTAAACAATATTAATATCTGGTTATTTACAGGTATAAAGAATTGTACTAAAGTGTTTTATGTCAGTTATTCTTGACAATCACTCTAAAAATAGATATTTCTATTCTAATTTTTATAGATGAGAAAACTGAGGCTCAAAAAGGTTAAGTTAGTCTCCCACACTTACAAATCAGAAAGTGGAGGGGTCAAGAATTCAACCAGGTTCTTGATATCAGAGTCCTGGCCCTTTATTTCTATATGAACTGTCTGAGAGGTCTCTAAAAAGAAAGCCTTTTTCCTGAAGAAAAAGCAAGAGTTCCCACCCATGTTCCCACCCACTCCATGTTCACACTCCCTTGAACCATGTTTCAGCTAACTAGTCTGATAAAGATGATTATGTAGTTCAATTTTCTGAGCTCTTTAAAAATAAAATGTGTGTGTGTGTGTGTGTGTGTGTGTGTGTGTGTGTGTGTGTGTGTGTGTGACGACTGGTGGCACTCAGGGGTTTCTCTTGGCCCTGTGCTCAGAAATCATTCTTGCTGGCTCAGGGGAACATATGGGATGCTGGGATTCGAACCACCACCAATCCTGGGTTGGCTGCGTGCAAGGCAAATGCCCTACTGTTGTGCTATCTCCAGTCCCCTCTTTAAAAAATTTTTTTTTAATTCTCATTTATTTTAAGAGTAATTTCTGAGCACAGAGCCAGGAGTAATCCTTGAGCACTGCCAGGTGTGGCCCCAAAATCAAAAACTTGTTCTGAGGTTTGAGGTTCTGAGTCAAGTATATAACAAGATGAACTGACAAAGGCACACAGGCAGCTTTTCTTTTTCATATAAGTGTACTATATGACAAAAGTGAAATTCACTAAGAAATAGTATTAAAATACAATATATTTTGTTGTATTCAATTTTAAGCTTAGCTGATCTATACTGAGCTCTGGTTTCCTGTTAATATTTAGCTACCTGGACTCCATCTGCTATAGAATTTGTTTTTCAGAACCAGATAGAATTTGCCTTGCATGTGGCCAACCCGGGAGGGATCCAGCTTGATTCCTGGCAGCCCATATGGTCCCCCAAGCCTGTCAGGAGTGATTTCTGAGTGTACAATCAGGAGTAACCCCGATGACTGCAGTCAATCAATCAGTCAATGAAGTTTTTTTTTTTTGGTTTTTGGGTCACACCCGGCAGTGCTCAGGGGTTACTCCTGGCTCCATGCTCAGAAATTGCTTCTGGCAGGCACGGGGGACCATATGGGGCACCGGGATTCGAACCGATGACCTTTTGCATGAAAGGCAAACGCCTTACTTCCATGCTATCTCCCGGGTCCCAGTCAATGAAGTTTTATAAAAAGAATTTGTTCTTTATTCTGCTTAACCTTTACCTTTAAGTTTGGGAAAAATTATGAATGTGAAAAAATTTCATTTGCCTTTGAGTTTTATCTATAGTTTATTAACAAGAATGCTATTTATTTATCTTTCTATAAATCAATGGTTTTAGTGGGTGATGGGGCCCACAAATTTCTATTACAGCACTACCTTGGGGGCTACAGGAAGGCTTCAATAATTTTTTTCAAGTTCTCACCTAGACACAACATCAGTTATATAACAAGACTGCATCTGTAAAACAAGGCTCACTTATTTAACATAAAGAATACTTATTAACTAAAGAGTAACAGCAGGGTACTGGAGGGAGTACAGTGGTTAGGGTACATGCTTAACATGCCCTGGAGGTTCCCAGCACAGGGACTTTATCTCTGGCACTGCAGGGTCAGAGCAATATAGTATCCTTGTACCCTTGAATTGAATTGCTGGTCTAGATGTCCAAGAATCAAGGTGGGCTCAAGGGTCTCATGAATAATGCTGCAAAGCATTTGTTGCCCTTCAGCCCCCCACAATAAATAACAGGATAGCTTATGTTGACTATATGAACTATAGTTCAATATGTATGCTCTATGACTATCTTGTCTATTGCAGTTGAATATATTATCTACACAACCATTTATAGCACCCTAATAGAAAGTATAAATTTTACAGATTAAGAAAGCTGAAGCAAAGAAATTAAACAGCTTGTACAAAGTCATATAGTTTATAATATAAGGAAAAGACTAAAGTCCAGGTCTTATGACCCAACAGTTTTTCCTCTTAGAATGGAGAGTGGAGGGTAAAGGGTCCATCCACATTCAGCAGTACTCAGGGATACACCTGTAGGGGACCAGGGGACCATATGGGATTTTGGGGATCAAACTCAGCTTGGTTGTGTGCAAGACAATCACTTTAACCACTGTGCTATCTCTCTAAGCCTCCTGTTTATCCTCTTCTTATGCTATATTACATATACTTATTTAGCCTAAAAAAATCCCTGCACATCAACTTGTTTTTGATACTTTCCTCTGAAAAAAATTACACTAAAATAAACTCCCCTGTAATAAACATATACTAGATAATCCAAAACTCCTACAATTTCCCACTGCTTCACACATTACCTAATGTACTCTCATTTAAAATATATGATATACATATATAATATAAACATAGGCACTAATACAAAGTACATGATGCTAAAAGTTTATTTAAGAAATTAGTAATTTTCCTTGTTGCCATATTTAAAATCTACTTTAGACAGTTCTGAATTATTCTCTTATCTTCAAATATTTTCCCCCTAGTGTCAACGTCGCAAAAAGGCTTTCCATAATTAATCAATCTCTTCACATTCATCTCTTATTTTTCATTTGTTTATTTCCTTTCTCTGCTAATAGAAAATAATTTGCAGGTGGGTCTGTTTGTTTCCTGCTGTGAATTATGTCTGCAAATTTGTAGCATGTGTGCAATAATATTAAAGGATCTAGAGAAAGAGAATAGTGGTTAAGATTACTTACAGCCTTCCTTTTTTTTTTTTTGGTTTTTGGGTCACACCCGGCAGGGCAGCGCTCAGGTGACTCTATGCTCAGAAATCGCTCCTGACAGGCTCAGAGGACCATATGGGATGCCAGGATTTGAACCACCGACCTTCTAAATGCCTTACCTCCATGCTCTCTCTCTGGCCCCACTTACAGCCTTCTATCCTTCTACTTAACCGACTTCTATTCTCAAAACCAAATGGTCCCAAATACCATTGAATGTGACTCCTGAATGCAAAGAGCAGGCTATTAGGGCCAAAACAAATAAAAACATGTAATGAAATAAATAAATACATGAAAGGAATGTCCCCATAAAGGAATGCTTGAAGAGAACAGACAATAGCAAAAGCTACTGACCCAACTAACTCCCCTCACTCCCTTGTCATAACTTTTTTTTTTTTTTTTGGTTTTTGGGGCACACCCGGCAGTGCTCAGGGGTTACTCCTGACTCCATGCTCAGAAATTGCTCCTGGCAGGCACGGGGGACCATATGGGGCACCGGGATTCGAACCGATGACCTTTTGCATGAAAGGTAAATGCCTTACCTCCATGCTATCTCCCGGGCCCCCCTTGTCATAACTTTTACTCTGACATACAAGTAAATTCTTCTGAATGGACTGAGAGAGGGAATATGCACCCATAGAAAGTATGAATCCACTGGATTCTATCAGCAAAGATAGATTAAAGAGGAGAGACATGATAAATCCTAACATACTGGTTTTGGTTATAAGGGAGTGTTATGGCAACAAAAGGGAAAAGATCTTGATAGATAAAAAGTAATTTCAATTCTCTCACCTTTAACCTTATACAAAATCTGTCTCTAAGTTATTTTTAACTATTTTTTTCCTACACTTTTTTTTTTTTTTTTTTGGTTTTTGGGTCACACCCGGCAGTGCTCAGGGGTTACTCCTGGCTCCATGCTCAGAAATTGCTCCTGGCAGTCACGGGGGACCATATGGGGTACCAGGATTCGAACTGATGACCTTTTTGCATGAAAGGCAAACGCCTTACCTCCATGCTATCTCCCGGGCCCCTTTTTCCTACACTTACCTCCTTTATAACTGCTTTGTTATGAATGAGCCAAGCTCACTGTTGCCATCCACTTATCTATTTCGCACAGGCATGCAACCAAATCCCAGAAACCACTCTAAGTACTCCCTAGAGTAAGAATCTTGAAGGTTCCTTTATACTAAGGAAAGGCAACCAGTTTATTATCATAACACTATTTCTTTTGTAAGTTTGCCACCTACAGGACTCCACATGGCTGGAAAAAGAGGTATCCATGAACCAATTACTGCTTCAAATAGCACTTCTTCTTCATGCCTTTCTGGGCAAACCTCCCACAAGCATATTAAGATAATTAGCATTACAATGTTTTTCCTTTTGTGGGTGCTTCCTCCCAAACAGTGCTCAGGAAGACTTAGGAGTTCTGGCAAGTGGTACGTGGGGCCCCAGGAGCAGCTTAATGGAACTTAGGGATCACCAGGGTCAGGCCCAGTGCTTTTGCATAGTGGTTGCCAGGTTTTATAAAGTAAGACATATATCCTGACCACTGAGCTATGTTTCTGGGTCCTTGTTTCCTTTTATCACACATAAGACTCACCTGCCCTCCCTAAGGTTGCATAAGTCTTATTATTTTTAAGTGTACACCTGTATTACACATTATCATACCACTTCTTAGGACTACACAGCAAGGTACATATTTACTATGTACAGGTCCAAAAATCAGGATTTGAAAACCTTTTCATTAAGAAAAAGGAAATAAGCAGCACAGTTTATAAAGGAGCAAGCACGAAAAGGCAGGATTTTTTTTTTTCGGGGGGGGGGGGAGCCACACCTGGGGGCGCCCAGGGGATACTCCTGACACTGTGCTCAGAAATCGCTCCTGGCGGGCTTCAGGGACCATATGGGATGCTGGGCCCATCCCAGGTCGGCCGTGTGCAAAGCAAATGCCCTTATGCTGTGCTATCACTCTGGCCCAGTTTTTCTTTTTAAACATTTATTTGTTTTTTTGGTTACTCCTGGCTCTAAGCTCAGAAACAGCTCCAGGCAAGCTCAGGAGACCATGTGGAATGCCAGTAATCAAACCCAGCTCCATCCCGAGTCAGCCGTGTGCAAGGCAAATGCCCCACTGTCCTGCTATTGTTCTGGTCCCTCAACAACAGGATTTGAGGTTTTTATAAGTACTTGCATATGTAGACTGTTAACTCTGGGAAAAAATATCCTCAAAATTCAGATATTATGAAGGTAGTCTGAGTGTAAATTATGGCAACCAAAATAAAGATGATTTTTATCATTTGGTGACATGTGTATCCTTAATAACAACTTAAAGGGGTAGGAGAGAAAGATGGGACAATAAACTTTCTACTTCCTGAAATGACTCTTTTCATCAGAAAAAACTACCTTTTGGGGCTGTAGAGATAGCACAGCGATAGGATGTTTGCCTTGCATGCAGCAGATCTAGGACTGAAGTTGGTCCCAATCCCACCATCCTATATGGTCCCCCATGCCTACCAGGAGCGATTTCTGAGCACAGAGCCAGGCATAACCCCTGAGCGCCGCTGGGTGTTGTCAAAAAACAATAAAAAAAGAAAAAAAGAAAAACTCCATCTTTATCACTACATGTTTTTTGTAGGGTACCTGTGTTACAGCAACTAATCAAAACACTTACATGTTAGCATTATATATAATTTATAGTTTGTAAAGTGCTCTGAAAATGGAAAGTGTTAGGTGAATATTCAAATTTATATTGAAAGCTTTGATACATAATTATTTTATTTAATAATTGGCTCTCTAAAAGGCATAATATTTTAGAGCTAAACATTTCTGATCTTGAATCATTAGAATGAAATGCTAGCAAGTTAGAGATACTGACCAAATTATTTTTTTGCTTATAGAAACATGATTCATATATAATCTTTTTAACACTTTCATTGATCAGCTTGCTTTCCTTCAGGTTTCTACAGACTTTATACAAAGCTTCCTTCCACATGGATATTACTATTCCGCTTGCCCTTTCCTCAGTTTTTCTCTTTAACCACCCTTTCTGGACTTTTGGATAATGCTGTGAGATCTTAAATAGACTCAGGAAAACATGCTTCATGACCTGTGACAATTATCTTAAGAGCACCGTAGTCATGAGTGCTATGGATAGTCATGAGTGGGCTCATTTCCTACATATACTGGTCTTAATTACTTTGGTTTACTGTATCTTTCAATACTTCAATGTCTACTAACAAAACTCACTTTCATCTTTGTATAGGCCTTGGTTACAAAGTTTTTAAACCAGGGGTCTCAAACTCAATTTACCTGGGGGACCGCAGGAGGCAAAGTCGGGGTGATCCTTGAGTGCAAAGGCAGTAGTAAGCCTTGAACATTGGGGGGTGTGACCCAAACAACTTAAATAAAACAAAACAAAAAGGGGGCCGGGCGGTGGCGCTGGAGGTAAGTGCCTGCCTTGCCTGCGCTAGCCTAGGACAGACCGCGAACAAATTCCTATGCATTGGGGCCGGGCGGTGGCGCTGGAGGTAAGGTGCCTGCAATAACCTAGGACGGACTGCAGTTCGATCCCCCATTCCCCATATGGTCCCCCGTGCCTGCCAGGAGTGACTTCTGAGCGAATA
>PVKC010003847.1:0-37531 GCA_004027635.1 Crocidura indochinensis
AAAGAATAAATATTTTTTCAAGAGAGATTCCAGGCTTTTCCAGAGTGGAAAAAGCAAACGAATAAATAGTCTAGCAACTGAAATGCTTGTTTAAGAGAGAATAGGGGCATCAAGAGGATGGTAAAATCAGTTCTTCCAACAGTAGGAAAAAATGGGGCCCTTGATGCTTCTTCAGTGCCATGGATGACTGTGCTTTCAGCAAGTAGGAAAAAAATGGGGCCCTTGATGCTTCTTCAATGGAATGGATGACTGTTCTTTTCTCATCCACTGGGGCAGTTTCTCTGAACACTCCACCAAAATACTTCACAGCATTCTCACTTACTCATCTAAACCGGTTCTTGAAAGTCCTCTGGCTAAGAAGTCTTTAGCCTTCTTTCAGTTTTAACTTAAAAGTCACCTCCAGAAATACTTTTCTCACCTTTTCAAGCCTCATGAATCCCCTTTTGTTTTATTTTCCCTCCTTAGCAGGTAATATGGTCTGAACAAAATAATTCCTTTTTCTTGAATGTATGTCCTCTTTTTTCTATATAGGTCCAGGACCTAGTTGATAAACTCTGCGTCATATATATTTACTTTATTTAGAATGTGAGGTCTATGAGTAAGGATGTTTGTCAGTTCTGTACACCACTGTATATCCCAGTTATATAAGATTGCTGGGCATATACGAGATTCTTCATAAACAATGAATTAATAAAAGCTGTTGAATACCAAAGTGTAACCTTCCCCTATGAAAATCAAGTGAGTGCAATGGATATGAGGTATTTGTCAATAATTCAGGGTATGGTTTTATTGCACACTGCGATACATCCTGCATCTCTTGGTTCCATCATGGCACACATGATTTTGAGTAATTAAAATGTGTGAAAGCATGAACATGTCAGTGAATTCTTGAAGCCTATTTGCTAGTATTTTAATGGTGATAGATCCATCTTACAGGGACATGAGAAATAAATAACAATAGGCTTTCTTTTCAAATTTCCTAGTCTATTAATGGGTGTTCATTGAACATGACATTTTATTGATGGTGCTCCAACAGAGGAGTCCCCGAAACTTGTTGCCCATCCTATGCAAAGTGTGAATGAGAGTTTGGCTTCTGAACATTTGTTTCATCTACTTGGGGGAGGTATCTCACTGCCATCTGTGTAAATCTCTTTTTAATAAGACCTGCCTAATGAGGTGGCAGTAAGATTTAAGAAGCTCTTTGCAGGGTAAGAATTGGTTCAGATCATATTTAGGGAAAGTTCCTTCTTGTTCCTGAGATCTTTGGTTCTTTCATTTGCACACTAGGGTTTTCCTTGATCACAGTTTGATAGATAATTGATAATAGAAGACTGAAAACTGGAAAAGAAGTGCAAAATTAAATTTCTCATATGAATCCTTATTCCAGGGCCTCAGAAAAGCCACTGGGCATGGTTCTTGCCTTGCATATGGCTAGCTCAGGTTTTATAGTAAGCATGCCATATGATCACACTGAGTACAGAACCAGGAGTGAGCTCTGAACACTGCTGGGTGTGCCCCCTTCCAAGAATAAATAAATCCTCACTTCCCAAGACTTTAAGATTCTTGATTTATGTGTAGAGTTTAAAAAACTCCAGGAACCCACTACTTAATAATTCTTTTGTTTTCTTGGTCATAGGATGGATAAAGAGGGTTAGATGACAACCATCTCCTAGTATTTAAAGCTATAAAATACAAGGTATAAAAATGAAGTATCATGAAATAGTGTAAGTAATGGGATGACATTCAGGAAAAAGGGAACTTGGGGAATAATAACTGGGAAAACTTCCTTATGCCTTCGATCAGTTGCATGATGAAATAAATAGTCTCTGAGGGAAATGGTGGGAGCCTTCAAGCTTAGAATATTTTGAAATCTGACTGGACTGAGCCCCAGAGACCAATACTCTGAGGTCATTTGTTTTGTTTTGTGTTGTTTTTATGAGAAGGCAACAATATGACTTAATGTATCTTTCCACCCTAACACCAATTCACTGACTCAGAACTTTAGACCATATCTCTTACTCAGGTAACATATCTATTGAAAATAAGTGACAGTAGTCCCAGGAGGAATTCAGGCAGACATATACGGTTGTTATTTCTGGAAGCTTTCTCAGGAAGTGCTGCCAAACAATGGTGATACTGACACCTTTTCCTTTCTTTTCATTATTTTTCTTACCTTCCTTCCAGTTTTTCCTTTTCTTCCTGATAAAAATTCTTTTTCCTTTTCTCTTTACTTTGGTTCTTTCGTTTTCTCTTTATCTTGTTTTTTTCTTTGTTTTTTAAAAAAGGGCATAACAATTTGAACAAACATCCCCCCACCCTCTTCCATCATTTTCCAAAGAATGGGTAACATCTCAGAACCTCAGTCATCATTGACTACATCTAAGTAATTTAGGGATGTTAACAAATGCCCAGAGAAGTAGGAAGCTATTGCCAATAGCTCCTAGAAGAGAGGCATAAATCCTAGAAAATGATGGTAGTCTTTGCTATCAGATTAGTCGTTTTACAGTTTCAGAAATGTCTTGAAGCAGAACACGAGTTGAAGAAGGGAGTAGTTCTCCTTGGTCCAGAAGTATATAAAATACCTCTTTCTCAATATATTTCAAATGCATTGTGTAGTTTCCTCACTTTCTATTTAGTGTTGTTCTACATCAATTCACAAAGCCATGACTTCCTGCTGTTATTATACTACTTTGCCCTGAAATACATTTGGGAACAAAGAAACCACAATGGCCCCTCCAGTAAAGGTTTAGTAAGCAAGGCAAGAGTGAAGGTATGTAACAGTTACATGGGAAACAGCTGGGGGAAATGAGAGTTTAGTATAACCAAGACTCACCACCATAATAATACCAAGGCATCATTCATGGTAAGGGTCAGAAAATGACTATATTTACATTTAGGGGAAGGGAAGTAAAGAAGTGGAGAGAGACAGAGATAAAAAGAGACAGAGAGAGAAAGAGACAGAAAGAGGAATGTGTGTGCCTATTAGAGAAACATATACACTGGGCTTATTGTTAAATGTAGATGAATAATCCCTGCATCCTCAGTAGGAATGTTGTTCTGGGAAGTTTGCATTTCTGTTTACATGCCTGTCCTAGCTCTCACAGTTGGAAACAGGCAAATGTTTAGTAGCTGGTTTGAAGTTTACTTTGGAAAGCACTTCATCAACAAGTGTATATACATTTAGCCAAGCAAATATGCAACATACATTTTTCTGGACGTTTCATCTCCGTACCCTTTAGATAAATTATTAGAATGTGTTATATATATTTGTCTGCTCCATCCAAACTCTAAAATTGGTATTTTACCCAATATGACACTAGATATAATTCACATTACACTGCAAGAAATTGACAAAAAAGAATGGTTCTTTTTCTATGAACCTGGAGCCCTGGCAGGGAACAGGCGGAAAGCCTTCCACATAAGACAGGTAATTTGATTAACAATGAGAGATGAATGCATTTTTCCTGTTGTGATTTTTTTGTTAAGTCCAATTGAAAGAGCAAGCTTTGCATATAAGTCTAGCACTTTACATTCAAATTGAAGACTACTTCACTAAACCAGAGAAGGTTTTTTTATTTTTTTCCACCATTAAACTTGTCGAGGAAAAAAAAAATCAAAGAAAACTACCTCTCTCTGGTTTTCTATTTAAGCTGCATTTTCGCAGGCTATTCTAAAGAGAATCTCATTATAAAAACCCATGCTTGAACATCTGCAAGACTTGTCTTTAGCTGGATGGAGAGTGGTTATAGTAATTGAGTAATAGGGAGTGAGATATGTTTCAGCATACTGCACATTTTATTAATTACCAAGTGGTAAATAGCACGCCTCTGCCCTCTATTTATAGTATAGCTGGATGTATTTCATGGCATTGGCTGCACATCTGGTCAAACAGAAAAGAATATTTTCAGCCACCTTCCTTTTTTGAACTGCTAATACATTACAGACTCTAGTAAGATTGTCTGTAGATAACAGCAGGCAGTGAGAACACTTAAGAAAGGATGCTTCCAGAGATTTCCAAAGAGATTGCCAATTCATGGGAAACTCGGGTGGATGCAGAGCCCTTCTTGAACTGGATAACACAATAAACTATTTTAGTGGTAATGAAAATTAAAAAAAAAAAAAAGGCAGTGTGAAGGCCACCAGGACCCTGGTGACCAGCACCAAAGAGTTGGTGTTGGCAGTGGTTTCTAAGTCTGCACAATCCTACATTCATGTGCATCTGTGTATAAACTCCCGAGTTCCCACATCTGGACTTGCATTTTGCAGAAGACTGTTTTTCATTAGTCTGGGAAGGAATTTGTTCCACATTTTTTAAAGGGATTTGAATTCTTTATAGGAAGTGAGTAAAAAAGAAAGAATCTATCTGAACATGGGACTTAAAATATATGAACATCAAATAATAAAGAAACTAAAGACCTGTGTAGTTCAAAGTAGTAACTAATCACAAATTACAGTGTCCAGTTGTTCCAAACATTGAGATGAAATGTAGTGATGCTTATTTCTCCCATAATATTACTCTTCTAGGCAAAAATTTTTAAATGTGTTATAATGTTAAGAGAAATAGCATCATCTTTATCTACTAGAAATGAAGGTAGTTTGGATTTACTGGTCAATCTCAGGATTCATTCGAGAAAATCTCTTGTTTAGCAAACTTGGGTCCCTGAATCCTTCCCAGTTTCTCTGACTTCCTGATTTTCCAAAAATTATCTGAAGATTGAGATACGGCCTAAGAGATAATGAAGCAATTAGGGAATAATCTGGGTTAGTTAGTGCCTGATCTGGGTTCAAACTCTGGCACATGATCTTCTGAGCATCACAGTATTTAGTGCTCATGGGTACATGAGCACTGTTGTGTGTGGTCCTGGGGGGTTAAGGGGACTGCACCATAGTGGTGACCATATGTTTCCAACAATGCAGAATCAATTGACTGAGAATACCAGGTGGAATCTGGACCTTCTGAACACAACTTGAAAATCTGTGGCCTTGCAAAAGATTGAGACTAGATCTAGGTTAAGAGTTCTGGATTTATAAAGATACACAGCAGATCATTTATACTCAAATGACCTTGAAGTTTAGCTTTATTAAAACTGTTGCAAAGATAATCTTCTATTTCATCTTCTCTTATCTCAAACTTTTGGAGGCCAGGGAAGGCACTTTGAATTATCTTATTTTTTAAATTACAAACCAATAAGTCATTGTTATGTCTCATGTTTTAGGACCTCAAAGAATTAGCTAACTCTCATAAAATTCAAACTACTGGAGCCAGAATATACAAGTTGTTTTTCTTGCACATGGCCTTTCCTACTTCTATCCCTTGTATTGCATATGGTCCCCCAAATCTTGCCAGGAGTGATCTCTGAGCACACTCAGGAGTAAGTCCTAAGCATTGCTTTGTATGGCCCCCAAATATAAAAGCTTAATAAAACTCAACCGGCCGGAGAGATAGCATGGAGGTAAGGCATTTGCCTCACATGCAGAAGGTCTGTGGTTCAAATCCTGGCATCCCATATGGTCCCCTGAGCCTGCCAGGAACAATTTCTAACTGTAGAGCCAGGAGTAACCCCTGAGCGCTGCCGGGTGTGACCCAAAAACTAAATAAATAAATAAATAAATAAATAAATAAATAAATAAATAAATAAAACTCAACCTACCACTAATAAATCAATAGATTGTTTACATTGATTTCATTCTGATATGCAATTCAGATAGGAAAGGAGAGCCATTGAAATTTATCCCCCACTACCACAGTTATTACTGAATAAATACAAAAACATATTTATGTTATTATATGACTAAAAGTTATATATAATGTATCAAGCAGTGTTTTAAAATTATATTCTTGGATTGCCATATCAATGAATTAAAAATAATTATGATTTATGCATCTTCTATTATTAATAATTTTTATAATATGTGGAATAGATGGTTTATTGGAAGTTCTAGAAAAAATACTTGCTATGTTTACATAGTTTTAAAAAATTGGGGGGTCATACTTGGCGTACTCTTGGTTCTGTGCTCAAATATCACTCCAGGCAGGAGTCAGAAGGCCATATGGGGTACCAAGGATTGAACACCTGTGGAAGAGAAGAGCCTCCCCCTGGACTATCTCTCTGGCTCAAACAACTTAAAATGTTATCTGATTTTCTGATTTAAATAAATCAAATTTAAATTAAATGTGAAATGAATCTAATTTTTGTTCCATGTTATTGTTATCCATGACTCACCTTATTTCTGCTCATTATTTTATTTTTATAATCTGGGGATGAACTGTCTGTCTCACTCCCAAGCCCCCATTTTATTTCAATACATGCAATCACCAACACAAGATGGGGAAAAAACTTAATTTAACAGGAAAAAATGATGCAAGAATGAATTTAGGATCCTGCAGATGTTTCCAGCTGAAGCACCAGCTGGCATTGTAGTTGTTTATATCAAGTGGAATCCCATAAGCCAATGAAAGGAGACAATCAGTTTTAGCTGACTCAATTTCTTTTATTTCCATTTTCCTAACACAGATGAATCTGATGCAAATTGTTTGAAAATAAAAGCCTTATGGCTAAGTACATTACCATACTCTGCTGCAGAAAACTAAATTTCCTGGTGACGTGATACATGTCTGGAAATACTGCCTTCTGAAGGTTCTTAAAAACCTTGGTGGAATCCCTGTTAACTATTTGGGCTGTTATTACTTTTCTGGGCACTACAAATCTTTAGAAAATTATCATTATTTTCAGCTTTATAATTTATTTTTTATAGAGAGTTTAAAATCTTTGCCAATATATGAGTCATTTGAGTTGACCATTCAACATCTGTCTTTGCTCCTTTCTGCACAGCAAACCTACAGGGGGTAGTTGACAAAATTCTAAGGTAGTTCTCCTTAATATTAACTTTAAAATGAGTGTCTTATACTTGGAGAATAATATAAGCATAATGACAATAATAGCAAATATTTACTTAGTGTTTATTATATATCCACTACTTTATTATAGTTCCTGCTCCTCACAAAACTATGATTTTAATTTTTTTTCTTTTTTTTAGTTTTTGGGCCATACCTGGTGACGCTCAGGAGTTACTTCAGTCTATGCACTCAGAAATTGTTCCTGGCTCAGGGGACCATATAGGACCCAGAGGATCAAAGCGAGGTCTATACTTGGTCAGCAGCATGTTAGGCAAACGCCCTACCGCTTTGCTATCACTCTGGCCTCTATGATTTTGATATTATTAACTCTGTTTTTTATTTTATTATAGCACCATGATTTTAAAAGTTGTTCATAGTTGAGCTTTAGATATGCTGTATTCCAGCACCCATCCCACCATCAGTGTCTTCTTCCTCCACCAAGATACTCTGGCTTCTTCCCATCCACTCCTACCCTGATCCTCAACTTGCCACGTTTACAGGTACATTTGTAAGTTTTATTATTGAAGTTTGTATTATTATTTTAGTGTTGTTGACTCTGCATTTGAATATTTAGTTGTACAGTTCTTTATACCACTAAGGTAATCAAATCTCCTTGACTTCTGATCCCATAGTTTGCTGTCTATATTTTCTTCCTCCCTCTATTCCTTTCCTTACCAGCCCTTTCCATCTCTAGTTCAAATAATACAGGCATCCCCAGATATTTCAGATATTGCTTTCCCTCTTCCAGTTATTGCATAGATCACATATAAATAAGATCTTTCTGTGTTTATCTTTCTGTCTTACTTCATTTAACATGACACCTTCTAGTTTCATCTATTAACTCATTTTAAGATAAAGAAATAAAGGACATCTTTAACTAACAAGCCTAAGATTGCTGAGTTGATGTTATAACCTGCATTTTACACAAATATTTAACTCCAAAGTCTCTGTATCCTTAACCACTTGGCAGTATGAAGTCATGTGATGCTTACTTTGGGAAAATGTAATTACAAAATATAAGTGATAAGTTAAAATAGAATGGTGGGAACTTGCATTGACTAATAACAGCATTCAGTAAGGCAAGAGACAAAAAAAAGTAAGAACACCCATGCATGCAAACCTTGGAAGATATGAGCCAGATGCTGCTAAAGTGTACATATTTGCAAGTAGGAGAAAATTAGTCCTGGGGAATTACTTCAGAAATAGCAATTTTGTATTAGAATCATCTCACTTACAAGGAAACTAAAATGGTCACATTCTAAGCATTTTAAAGTAAGGATAAGGGTGTAATGTGCTAGTTATGTTAACTATGGCTATAATTACCTTAATTTTCAATATTGAAATGTATCAAATCCATTAAAGAGGATGCCCTAAAGAGGTGCACTATTAAGTATCAAGTGAGAAAATACAAGAGGCAGATAAATTGCTCTGGGTGATTAGCTAATAATGCTCATTCTGTTCAGAGCTGGAAGATACAATAAATTCAAGAGTTGTTTCTAGGTAAAAGAAGCCCATCCCAGCAAATCTAAAAGTAAAGCTGTTTTGGCTATGTGGTCCAGATGCCCCAGTGGAGAGAAGCTCATAACATTTGAAAAATTTTCCCACAGAGGGCTTCTACGTTCTGTGCCCCTCAAAAATGAGTTGAAGGAACGGGGCTTCGTGGTGATTCTTTATGCCCAGCGCACTGTCATTCCTTTTTGCTCCATCAAACTCCATGGAATTCAGTAGCAAAATCCCAGGTCTGTGGCTGCTGGCTCCATCCATAGATTTCACTGTGTGAAAATCCAGCGAATAATCATCCAGGGATTGGAACGATATTACAGTGGGTAAAACATTCACCTTGCTAGCAGCTGATCTAAATTCAATCCCCAGCACCCCATCTGGTCCCCCAAGCACTGCCAGGAGTGATCCCTGAATACAGGAGTCAGGAGTAAACCAGGCACTGCCAGATATGGTCCAAAAACAAAACAAAACAAGCCCAAACAGACCAGAATAATCCAAAGACAGAAACAGAATTTCAGAGGAACACCAGGGAAAGCAGGATCAGGGCAGTCTGGATTGCACAAACACCTTTATAGGCCACTCTGGTTCTTACACCACCTTTTCAACTCAAAGTATTTGAAACAGAAACTAGTTTTTTAGAGCGTAGGCCAGCCCTGCACCTCATCTTGAGAAGCAATCCAAAGGAAAAAATACTCTAAGAGAATGAGTGCCTTACAAATTGTCCATTTATTGTAAATGTTCAATGACACATCTGTGGACAGAACCTCTGAGTTGGGCTGGCTTTCTCATATATCCCCACTGACCAGAACTGCTCCCAAAACTTAGCACCTGAGGAGTTGGAACTAAACTCCAGAGATCCTTGATTTTTGACATTATTAATGTGGACCTTCTGTGGTAGGAGTTTGGCAAGGAAACAAGTGTTGTGCATATGGCCAACACTTGATAATTGAGCAAGCCCAATTATCTACTGGCTGAGAAGGCAAGCCAGCCTGGAGCCCAAGTCCTACCTAACCCAGGATGCACTGACAAGAATACAATACGAAAGATAAAAAGCAGAGGGGGATGACATATCAAGTCTGGGTAAGATTCCAAATGAATTTCAGAACTAGCAAATCTTTCTATGTGAATGGAGCTCTGTTGTTCTGCCCAGTGCTGTGTGATTTAACAAATGTGTGGAAGGTTATGGTAGGTTTGAATGGTTCTTATACAAACACTCAGGCTTGTCTGTGACTTTTATTCTCTCAAATTGTCAGCATTTCTCTCATCGCCTTGTTGAAGACTGTTCGAAGTGTATCTGAAAATCCAAAGAAGAAAAACACAAAAAGCTTTGCTATTTATCCCAAATAGATTGGCATCGTTTGGAAAGTTCTTGATCTTCAGTTTTCAAATCTATAATCTCTGCTCATTTTATTATAATAACTACTTACACCTAAAGTTACCATGTCCAGTCTCTGACGAAAACAGCAGAAAGAATAAAAGCAGAAAGAAATAAACATCTCAAGAGCTCAAGAGCTCTTTACTTTAACGAGATTTTCAAACCAGCACATTTCTTAAATTCAATTGACAAAAAAGATATAGAGATAGAATTTAAAGAGAGATATTTTGTAAGTTGGGGAGATAGTATATAGGCATTAAGACACCCATCTTTGGGCCAGAGTGATACATAGTGGTAGGGCATTTGCCTTGCATGCTGCTGACCCAGGTTCAATCCCCAGCATCTTATACAGTCTCCAGAGCCTGCCAGGAGTGATATCTGAGTGCAGAGCCAGGAATAACCCCTGAGCACTGCTGGGTATGGCCCCCAAGTCAAAAGTAAATAAATAAATAAATAAATAAATACAATAAAATACAATCCCATTTCAATTGCTGACGTCAAATATATTCTCCAAACATCACCAAGGGTTACTTTTGAGCACAGAACCATGACTAGCCCTTGATCATAGTCAGATATGTAGCCTCCCCCCAAATGCATACTGCTATTTATAAGGATCAACATTAAGCTCCTCTTTTACCCCTACACAAATGCCCATATCCCTGCTAATATGCATCTATAATACCATTACCACTCATACTATTATAATTTAATTGTTAAATTAAGCATATATAAAGGAATTTAATATCTGTGTTAGAAGAGCAATGTGGAAAGGACTTTCTTTAGTTATTTTGTTAAACATTTGGGTAAACTCAGGAGTCAGAAATTGTACAGTGATGGGAACACTTAAAATTCAGTAATAAAATTTAACAACAGAGGACTCACTAGGAAACACTCCTAAAATATTCTGTAGGATTTAGTACTCAAAGAAGAAACCAGTTAGGAAGGAGAGTTGACTCAGGGTAAGTGCCAGAGTTAATTTTAGAGGGCCTAGACTTAATAGATGATGCAATGCTTGCTTGATGCAGCCTGTGATCCAGCTGATGACCTATTGTTAAATCAGGGTAGGGCACAGAGGGACTTTGCTAAGAAGTGGGCAGCTGACAGATGAGTAGTACTAGGGTAGAGTCTGGAAGTTGTAAGGTTTTTGAACTGCTGGCCACCATCTATGGCAGCCCACTTGAAAGCATCCTTCACAATAGGAAGGGATCATGCGGGCTTTCCAGCTCCCACATAGTAAATGTGTGATGAAGGAACACTTGTCCATTTCTTCACCCCTTAATTTTATGGGACAAAGTTTTAAGAACTAAATATCAGTGTGCAAAATGCCTTTTCTGTATCTACAGAAAAATTTTGTCAGAATAAACTTGGACCATTTCCAACCAACATCAGTTGGTTTGTGTTATTTTTGCTTTGCTTTGTTTGACATTTATTTGTTTTCAAGGCACTGAGAGAGTATTCAAGTTACTTCACTGAACGTGGTAAAGATATCTGACCATAAGGTTGATAGTAAGTATTCCTTTTATCTTAATATCACAAAACCAACTCACTATTTTCAAATGAAGATTTTTAAAGGAATTAGAGATTCCTAAAGGAATTCATTAAGATATAGTTGTAGTACAACCCAAGTGAGTATATAAAATAGATCATAATTGATCTATAGAATTTGTAAAAGATAATTTTATGTCAAAAATGACTAGGATATCCAAGTAATCTACATACTCTCATCAGCTCTATGTGTAACTCTGGAAACTATAAAGTGAGTTTTGTAACAATATTTTATTTTATTTTATTTATTTATTTATTTATTTATTTATTTATTTGGTTTTTGGGCCACACCCAGTGACGCTCAGGGGTTACTCCTGGCTATGCGCTCAGAAGTCGCTCCTGGCAGACACGGGGGACCATATGGGAACTGGGGGATCGAACCGTGGTCCGTCCTAGGCAAGGCAGCAGGCACCTTACCTCCTGCGCCACCTCCCGGCTCCCGAAACAATATTTTAAATGTTTCTTTATAAAATTATAATTCTCATGGAATTCTAATTCTAAACTTAGAAATTAACAAAGATCCATTGCCATGAGACACTTCATAAAAATAAAAGGATTTTATTTGACTTTATTTTAATGATGTATTCTTACATCATTAGCCAATAATCTCATAGAAACCAATGAGACAAGCACAAAAATGAAAGGGAGATACTTGCATGGTTTATTAACAAGAAAATATCATCTATGATACAGTCTTATCAAATCAATGTGACTATCCAGAATTATATTTTTGGATAACATTAAGGTGCACCACTTCCTGTGTCATTCTCTTTTGTTCATTTTTATTTTGGTGCTACATCCAGGGGTACTTATGGTTTACTCTTGACTCTATACTCAGGAAATCAAACTAGATTGTACAAGAAAAGTGCTTTTCCTCTGTACTGTCTCTTATGCCTCCTTATCATTTTTAATAACCACCATATTTTAAAATGTTTATCATTACAAATCTACTACTGCTCTCTCTACCATCCTTAATTGCACTATTTTAGTTATAAATTAAATGAAAACCTTCAAAAACAGTAGTGATATTTGATACACCAAGTAATACATTATATGTCATTTATGGACCTGCAAGTTGTGTATACTCAGATTTCAAGCAATGACCTCTGTCATTTAAATCGTCGCAAATTACAGGACAAGATATTGAGGGAGTGGGGAGAGGAAGGGTCCTAGTGATAGCTTTCATAAAGCAAGAGAGTGGTACAAATAGCAAAAAGGTCATTAAACTTGTTTCACATTCTCTCTGTCTCTGTCTCTCTGTATCTCTCCCCCTCTCTCTTCTCTCTCTCTCTCTCTCTCTCTCTCTCTCTCTCATGCGTACACACAACACACACACACACATACACACACACACACACACCAAGATAGGTAATGCCAGGTTTGAAAGGCAAGAAAACTCAATGAGTCTCATGACATACCATGACTAAGGCTCTGTCCCTCTAAGTGAAACATAGTGCCTTGAAACTTGCCTTATTTGGTATACCTTCTCTTTGGGAATCAAATTCAAAGAACAGAAAATATCCATATAAGAGGGTGGCTTAAGGGCTGTCTCTGCAACTGATAGGGAGGTTTGGTATCTAAGTGTGGCAGTGTTTATCTGTCTATGAACAGGATACAATTATATAGAACTATACATGATTCATTCATACAAAGACAAATGCATTGTAACATGGTGGCAATGCTATAAATTCTATTGTTTTTGTTGGCAGTGATTTTCTGATGACAACCCTTTCTTTTGATATTCTCAAATTAGAGTCTGATGACATTCTTGGAGGATACAGATTAAATGGCAGGAGATCTTACAGATATTTTTCAGCATATTCAAAGTAAGTATTACAAAATAAAATGTACTTTTGACTATGAAAAGTCTTTTACTATTCAACAAGCAACATGAGCATTTAGTTTCTACTGTTCACCTGGCAGACAACAGAGATGAAGTCTCTTGGAAGCAAAGGACTGAGGTATTGGTGCAAAGGGGTGGTTGAAGTGCCTTCATATACCCACTCATAATCTGAATAAATCCTTCAGACTCCCCCCAAATTAGTACAGTAGTTGAGGAAAACCAAGGATACTCTATTGGAGGGGGGGGGATGAGTAATGCTTATCACAAGGGATGCTCAGGTGCATCATGAGTGACCCCTGGCAGTATCAGGAATCAAACTAGTGTCAGCTATATGCAAGGCATGTGCCTTGCTTGCCCCTGTGCTATCTATCTGCTATAATGCTTTGAAAATCTTTTTCTAGAATATGGCCATGTCCTAGATACATTGCTATGGTAAATTCACTTGGACTCACCATTGAACTGAGAACTTTGTAGAAAAAATATTAAATTCTTATCTTTGCGTTGTTTGTTTCTTAGGCCACACCCAGCAGTGCTCAGGGGTTACTCATGGCTCTGCACTCAGAAATTTTTCTTTAGCAGGCTCATGAGACAGTATATGATGCAGGTCAGCTGGATGTAAGGCAGATGCCCTACCCATTGTGTTATTGCTCTAACCACTAGATGCTTACCTTTTAAAAGTAAGAACTCTAAGTCTGGTCCTATAATTCATTGGCTCTTATTTAGTTAACATATTTGTATTCAATGACCATCTAATTCCCAGCCCATCTAATCCAGATGACTAAAAGTAAACAAAAGAAAACCAAAAAGAAATCCTGGTTATAGCTAGTGCCTACCGAATTAATTTCAAATTACTCAACTGATCACATATACTCCTTTCACATATTTACAGACTCATTTGCATCATTTTCATCACTGTCATCCAACCCCTAGTTTCTTCTTACCCATAAATAGCTAGGATGTGTTGTGTAGTTCTATATATATGTAACTTCACCTATTTTGCTCCATCTTTTATCCAATTAAATTACTGAGTTTGGAATGTTTCCATTTGCCTTTTTTGGAATATCTTCTATCTCTAAACACAGACAGACAGACACACACACCATGTAGCACTGTGCATAAAATATTCATATGAATATTTAAGACATAGCTCAGAAGCAAATCCTTTGGCATGTTTTCTAACTAACTTGTGATACTTTAACTGACATCTTTCTTTTATATGGATGGTGCTGAGGAGCTTCTCCTGGTTCTGTGTTCAGGGACGACTCCTGGCCACACTTAGGAGAGTAAATGTGGAGTCAATAGTCAAAGAGGAGTGATCCACGTGCAGAAAACGACAACTTCTGCCTGGTCCTCCTATTATAAGTCAGGAACTATCTTTTTCCTTCTTGCTTCTGAATAGCCTTGTTACTCACATGCACATCCGTGCATGCACACACAACCACACCCACACACATATACTCAGTGCAGAAGGTGTGGCAGAATTTGAGCCTTAGATCAAAAGGTTTTGCAGCTTTCATTCTCATTATCTGTAAAGTTACTATGACCATATGGAAAGTCTGGGTTAATTGCAAGAAGGTCCCAAAAAAGGCAACCAAAATGCTCCCAATAGGGAACCCCACCTCAGGCTGCTTAAGTGAATTGAGTTTTCTTGACGACTCCATCACCATCATCAATGTCAGGGACATACATAAACATGATGTGCTGAAGCCCAGATCTCAAAACAAAATCATGGGCAAATTCATGCAAAGTATTTTGAACCACTCATTGACATGATGTGTAGAGAAACAGGAAATCATTGATACCCACCCCAAGTCCAGAACCAACAAAGGCAAAATTCTGAGAATCTATACTGCCAGGTACCAACTTCTATGATAAAATTCGCATGTTCAAAAAAAATTCACATGTTTATATTGGGGACATTTGTGAATACATCTTTTCCTACTATTAGATTCAGAGTTTCCCAGACATGAAACTAACTCCAGGATTTTATGGGGAGCTGTTTTTGGAGGAACAAAAGAGGTAATGACTAGCAAAAAAAAATAATAGTAAAATAAAAATAATATTAAATAAAAAAAGAGGAAAAAAAGAAAAAGAAACTCTGAAGGACAGTTTCAGTGGGTTACTCAAACTGAATGTTCGTGTTGGGAATGACGATGGACCTTCTGCCCCCATAGTGTAGCTCACATGAGGTTAAATTTAGCAGCAGTGATAGATTGGACCTTTTCATAGTGCTAAGATTAAATAGCCTCCGATGAACAGTATTTTACAGGCTCTGCCAATCTAGCTGTCTAGGGAACTCTTTGCTTGCAAATAACAGAAAGTAATTCCAAGCAAAATCCTGTAATTCTTGGCTTTGGCACAAAATATATTATAAAAATAAAAACATTTGTTTTGTTCAATTTCTCTCATGAGTTTTACCTAGCTATGCCCAAAACAATTTAAATTGTTTACTAAAATCTATTATGGTTTCTTATATATTGCCAGTCAATATATTAAGCATCTTTAAGCCATAATTCCTCCAATTTGGAACCTTATTTCTTCAGATTTTAGCTTATGAATACTAGCATTGAAATACTAGGATCCATTTCAAAGCAGAGTTCCCTTTTCATTATGGTTGCATTAACAGTTAGTATTACTTTCAAGTACATACCATTATTAATATCACATGTAATAATTAAAATAGTCTTTAAGGAACCAGAGAAATAAACCATTTGTCTTGCATGTATATGACCTGGATTAATACTTGGTACTTCATGCAGTCTCCTGAGCATTGCAGGAATAATCCCTGAGCACAGAGCCAAGAGTAATCCCTGCGCACCTCAGTTGTGGCTTAAAAAGTAAAAAAGTAAAATAAAAAGAAGATTGTTGATGTGAAGATGATAGACAAAATAAAATAACACTGACAATGCTCAGAAGAACAAAATTTCAGTTCTTGCTTTTCTTTGTCACTGACTTATCTTGTTGAGTAACATCTGCAGGGGGCCGGAGTGGTAGCACAGTAGTAGGGTGTGTTTGCCTTGCATGTGGCTGACCCAGGATGGATGTGGGTTTGATCCTAGCATCACATATGGTCCCCCTTCCCCCAAGCCAGGAGAGATATCTAAGGGCAGAGCCAGGAATAACCCCTGAACGCTACCGGGTGTGACCCCAAAAAACAAAACAAAACAAAACAAAATCTATTGGCACCTGACTTTTTTCCATTTGGCAGTTTTTATTGTTAAAGAAATTTTTATGATCCAAATGATATTTATTGATAACATTTTTCTCAAATTATAGTTTTGGTTAATTTTTAAATAGATGTGAAATTAATAGGTTCATCTTTATTTTCTCTAAAAATATCTCTAAAGAATCTTAACAAACAATTTTAGGATGTTTATTTTGATTGATTTTCTTTTCTACTATGGAATAATGGTTCCATCTGGTCCAAGAAAGTCTATAAATCCTTATTACTAAGCTGCTATTCATTTTGTCAAAATACAAATTCAACCACTCATCAGTGAGCCCTTTATTATCTGCAAGGAAATTTATTCCATATGATTTGATTCACTGACATTAATATAAGCAAATAAGGACTCTTTGATTTTCAAGACTTTTGAGACACCTTTGAGGTGATTTTTTTAAATTACGATAAGAAGGTTGTTGTATCTGTAAAGAAAAAAAGGATTCAAATTTGAGCGACTTTTTTTTTTTATAGGAGGGGATAATAATAAGAAAAAGATTTCCCAAAGAAGAACCAGTTTCATCCTCACTGCTGAGTGGTATTATGATTTCACTCTCGGACAACTGGCTTCATGAGTGAAAGTTAACCTTTCTATCACCATAAACCAGTAGTAATAAGCAAATCAAAGTGCATGCCCAGTGTTGCCCCTACAGACATCCTTGGTAGATAAGCCATAAATAAATTAGAAATGGAATTCAAATTTTTGTATATAAAATATCTGGTGATTGCATAATAACTAGTAAGTGGGTAAGCTTGGGAATAAATTCAGTTTTTATTTTCTGTTGTCTTGGAGTCAAATGAATGTCCCAAAACTAATTGGCCTTCAAATTCATACCAAAGCAGTGATTCACCTTCAGAATCAACTTAAGAAAATGTTGTCTTAAGTCCACTAACCCTGGGAACTCTTCTCCAAATTAAAGGTGAAAGAGATGAAATTTGGAACTGCTGTCTTTGGCATTGTGAGCAATAAATGAGTGCCAACAAACTAGTACAAATTATGTAAGCACTTGAGGTCCATAGTCATTATTAGTAATATTAGGTTAATAGTCCAGTATTTATGGCAGATACTTATTCCAAAGATATGAATATTGAACATTATTAGAACTTTTCTAAATTTAAACGTGGGTCATTTCAATTTAGAAGGGTTTATAGGTGGATCATATGTATTCTGAACCATATTGCAGAGAAGGATTATGGAGTTTCTTATAGATATTTCACCTAATGTTTTCTTTTCGCAAAAGAGCCAAAAATCTTCCCTGGAAAGATGTGAAATTTTGAATTAAAAACCTAGATCGAGTCCAAAGCATCTAATTACTAGTTATTTGGTGTTGGAAAACAACTCTATATAGTCTTTATTTTCACTGATTTCCCAATATGTTCAAAGAGTGAACAGTAGGATCTCATAAAGTATTAGTTTGGAAATAAATAAACACTATCCCTAATTTTTCAAATTGTGTGAGCATCACCAATTGCTAAAACCATTCTAGGGGCTGGAGAGATGATAGAGTGGGCAGGAACTTGCCATGTTAGGTTTATACTCATTGTAATAATGCTTTTTATTTCCTAAGCATACCTCAAGCAAAAGTTCCCTCTGGTAACTCTGAGCTTCTTTCTAGAATCTTTCTTCCTGCATAATACCCTTCATTCACTTATATTTCCTCCTCAGAAGATAGGGTCTAACCCTTCCATCCTAGCTGCAGGGAGAAAAGGCCCCTTTCTGCCTGGTGCTCAGTTTTTTCTCCTTGCATACATGATGACCAGTTGGAGCCATCATGGAGACCACCACGGTGTTGATAATCAAGTCTTTGCCCTCAGAAACTTTCTTATCATTCTGGAAATGATTCGTATTTTACAACCAACTGTTGCTCCAGATTTCTTATCTTACCTACCTGGATTCCAGATATCAGGGATTACTTAACCACAGAACACGAATTTATAAAGAAAAGCAGTATTTATTTTTCAGACTTAGGGTAATATTCATGCTGGCTTAGAAAAGCAAACGTCAAATTTAATCACCAAAGCATTCCAAATTCATTGTTACTAATAAAAATAGAGCCAAATCTTCAGTAGCAAGTACAGTTAAAATTCACAAGTGACATATTTTTCTTTTAAGAAATCAAACAGTAGACGTAAAAAAAATAAAGTGGACAATGGTAGAAATTTTGACCTCCCAAAATTGTTTTAAGTCAAATTCAAGTTAAGGAATTACTACTACCTTATCACCAAACGCTAAAAAAGCTAATAGAACAAACTTTCATACAACTTCAAATAAGTAAAATTCCACATAGATTTGAAAAATCTAAATACTTTAACAAATTGAGAGCTGATATTTTTGTTCTGGACTTTGTAGAGATTGTTGGCACAAATGAGAGCTTAAAATTATGTATGAATAACATTTGAAATAGACCTTTTGTGTATACTTTACCCTAAAAGAATGTATTTATATGAGCATTTCAGTAAGTATTCAGAAGTATGTCAGTAAAGTAAGGCACATTTTTAAGTTTGGTTGTTGTGGTTTAGCTCTCCTGCTTTCAGTGTTATTGTTGACTCTGTGGTTTGGATTTCAAGCTAGAACAGTCCTCTGCATCACCACGTACCCATTGACTCATCTCTCCCCCACTCTCACCCCACTGGCTACTTCCTGTCTTCTTCTTCTTGCCACCCACCTTGGGTTTGTCAGCTCTACAGCTGGAGGGTCATTCTGTTATCATGCATTCTGTTCGCACAGAGATGTAAAATATGTAAAATGTAAAGTTTATTCCATCAAATATAATTGGGTCTTCCAATTCTCTTATTATGGCAGGTTCCAGCCTACATGTGCATCAAACTAGCTATGTATTCAGATTCCTTTACCAAAGGGAAAACAGATACCAGAGAAGAACAAGTCACCAAGACTAGGCCAATTAGAGGGAGTATTTTTCTTATTGTATATAAATCTTTATTTAAGCACCATGATTAGAAGCATGTTCATAGTTAGGTTTCAGTCATAAACAGAATACCACCCCCTTCACCAGTACAACATTTCCACCACCTATAAAACCCTCCTCTCCCACACCTGCTTGTATTCGTGAGAGGCATTCTACTCTCATTCTTTAACATTGTCATGCGGGGCCCAGGAGATAGCATGGAGGTAAGGCCTTTCATGCAAAAGGTCATTGGTTCAAATCCCGGTGCCCCATATGGTCCCCAGTGCCTGCCAGGAGCAATTTCTGAGCATGGAGCCAGGAGTAACCCCTGAGCACTGCCGGGTGTGACCCAAAAACCAAAAAAACAAAAAAACAAAAACAAAAAAAAACCATTGTCATGCTAGTTATTAGTATAGTCATTTTCCCTAAAAGCATTCACCACTCTTTGTGGTAAGCTTCAAATTGTGAGCTAGTCCTTCCCACCCTTGATTCTATTGTCTCTGGGCCTCATTGCAGTAATGTCTTTAATTTTTCTTAAAAAACCATACATGAGTGAGACTATTCTGTGTCTATCTCTCTCCCTCTGACTTATTTCACTCAGCATAATAGATTCCATGTACATGCACGTATAGGAAAATTTCATGACTTCATCTCTCCTGACAGCTGCATAATATTCCATTGTGTATATGTACCACAGTTTCTTTAGCAATTCATCTTTTGAAGGGCATCTGGGTTGTTTCCAGATTCTTGCTATTGTAAATAGTGCTGTAATGAATATAGGTGTGAGGAAGGGATTTCTGAATTGTGTTTTTGTGTTCATAGGATATATCCCTAGGAGTGGAATAGCTAGATCAAATGGGAGCTCAATTTCCAGTTTTTGAGGAATCTCCATATTGATTTTCGTAAAGGCTGGACTAGACAGCATTCCCACCAGCAGTGAATAAGAGTTCTTTTCTCTCCACATCCCGCCAGCACTGATTGTTCTTGTTCTTTGTGATGTATGCCAGTCTCTGTGATGTGAGATGGTACCTTACTATAGTTTTTATTTCCATCTTCCTGATGATTAGTGATGTGGAGCATTTTTTCATGTGTCTTTCGGCCACTTATAGTTCTTTTTTATCAAAGTGTCTGTCCATTTCTTCTCCCCAACTTTTGATGGGATTAGATTAGATATTTTTTCCTTGTAAAGTTCTGTCAGTGCCTTGTATATTTTGGATTTTAGCCCCTTATCTTATGGGTATTGGGTGAATAGTTTCTCCCACTCAGTGGGTGGCTCTTGTATCCATGGCACTGTTTCCTTTGAGGTGCAGAAGCTTCTCAGCTTAATATATTCCCATCTGTTTATATCTGCTTCCATTTGCTTGGAGGGTGCAGTTTCCTTCTTGAAGATGCCTTTAGTCTCAATGTCATATAGTGTTTTCCTACATATTCTTCTATATACTTTATGCTTCGGGCCTGATATCAAGGTATTTAATCCATTTGGATTTGATCTGTGCACATGGTGTTAGCTAGGGGTCTGAGTTTGCTTTTTTACAACTGGCTAATCAGTTGTGTCAACATCACTTGTTGAAGAGGCTTTCCTTGCTCCATTTTGGATTTCTTGCCCCTTTATCAAAGATTAGTATTCTGGAAAATTAAAAATCTGATTGTATTTCTGGGAAATATTCTCTGAATATTCAAGTCTATTCCACTGATCTAAGGATCTGTCTTTATTCCAATACCATGCTTTTTGATAACTATTGCTTTGTACTACAGTTTAAAATTGGGGAAAGTAGTGCCTCCCATATTCTTTTTCCTAAGTATTGCTTCAGCTATTCGTGGGTGTTTATTGTTCCAAACAAAATTTTTGGGGGGCCACTCCCAGCAGTGCTCAGGGGTTACTCCTGGCTTTCTGCTCAGAAATAGCTCCTGGCAGGCGTGGGGGACCATATGGGACACCAGGATTCGAACCAACCACCTTTGGTCCTGGATCGGCTGCGTGCAAGGCAAACGCCGCTGTGCTATCTCTCCGGGCCCCCAAACAATTTTTTTTTACTTTCTTTTCCTTCCTTCCTTTTCTTTTTTGTTTTTGGGCCACTCCTGGTGATGCTCAGGGGTTACTCCTGGCTTTGTGCTCAGAAATTATTCCTGTCTCAGGGTACCATACGGGATGTGTCTGTGGCGGGGAGAACCAAGTTCCATCCTATGCCAGTCATGTGCAAGGCAAATGCCCTATTGCTGTGTCACCTTTCTGGCCCCTTCCTTCCTTCCTTTCTTTCTCTCTCTCTCTTTCTTTCTTTCTTTCTTTCTTTCTTTCTTTCTTTCTTTCTTTCTTTCTTTCTTTCTTTCTTTCTTTCTTTCTTTCTTTCTTTCTTCTTTCTTTCTTTCCTTCCTTTCTTCTTTCTTTCTTTCTTTCTTTCTTTCCTTCTGCTTCTTTTTCTTTCTTTTATTTTATTATTTATTTATTTATTTATTTATTGTTTTTTGTTTTTGGGTCACACCTGGCAGTGTTCAGGGGTTACTTCTGACTCTGTGCTCAGAAAGTGCTCCTGGCAGGCTCAGGGGACCATATGGGATGCCGGGATTTGAACCACCATCCTTCTCCATGCAAGGCAAATGCCCTACCTCCATGCTTTCTCTCCAGCCCTCTCTCTTTTAGGCACCATGGTTCTCAATTTCTTTCTGAAAGAGTATCATGCATATCACTTTACCTCACTTTAGTACCTAGTTATTGTCCAGAGTGATCCTTCCCAACTGTCATTATTATAATAGTCCTTTCTTTGTCCTAACTACACTATTCTCCACCCCACCCACTTTATGGTAAGCTTCCCACAGACCTCTATGCCATTGTTTCTATTGTCTTTGGATGTTACTCTCAAACTCTATTGTTCTTTTTATATGTCCCAAAATTGAGTGCAATCATTCTGCTTCTCCCTTTCCCCCTGACTCATTTTACTCATTTCACTTCATGTTAATTTGTGTATAAGCAACTTTAAGTACTTCATTATACCTTGTGGCTGCATAGTATTCCATTGTGCAAATGCACCATGGTTTCTTTATCCATTCTTTTGTTCTTCAACTCTTATCTTCAAATTCTGGCTATTATGAAGAATGTTGTAATGAACATAGAAGTGCAGGTACCTTATCCTTGTTACAGTTGTGGGAACCTAGGTTATATTTCCAGGAGGGTATTGCTGGATAGTATGGAAGCTTAATTTGTAATCTTTTGAGCGATTTTCATATTGTTTTCCAAAAATACTGAACCTATCTACATTTCCCCATGAGTTAAGAGAGTCCTTTTCTCCTATCTGCTCTAGCACTGTTTGTTCTTGTTCTTTGTGATGTGTGCCAATCTCTGAGGTGTAAGATGTTATTTATTTAATTTTTTTTTGGTCTTTGGGTCACACCCGGAAGTGCTCAGGGGTTACTCCTGGCTCCATGCTCAGAAATTGCTCCTGGCAGGCACGGGGGACCATGTGGGGCATCGAGATTCGAACCGATGACCTTTTGCATGAAAGGCAAACGCCTTACCTCCATGCTATCTCCCAGGCCCCGTAAGATGGTATTTTACTGTTGTTTGGATTTGCATGCCCATAATGATTAATGATGTGGAGCATGTTTTCATGTGCCTTTTGACCATCTATATATTTTTTGAGGAACTTTTAATTTATCACTTCTTCCCATTTTTTGATGGGGTGGATTTTTTCCTGTTGAGTTCTACTAGTGCCTTACATATCTTTAATATTAAACCCTTAGAAGATGGGTAAGTAATTTCTCCCATTTGGTGAGCAATCTTCATATCCTCATCATCATTTACTTCTAAATGCAGAAATTTCTTAGTTTAATATAGTCCCATTTGTTTATCTTTTCTTCCATTTTCTTTACCAGTGATCACTGAAGATGCCTGGTGAAGCATTTACTAAGAGAACACAGAAGTGTTAAACAACAGGGAAAAATGAACAAAGAAAATTGAGGCAATGAAAATTTAAGAAATTCTAAAATTAAATGACTAAGACACTTCTGGTCTTATATTCTTCAGAGAGAAATTAAATAAAATGTAGTATACAGTTCCTGAGAACAATTTACATTCTAATATCTATATTATACAGTCTCAGAACAATTTACATTCTAAAAAATGTATTAAATAGTCTCTGAGAATAATTTATATTTTAAAATATAAATTACACAATAAAATAATTTTGAAAATTCTTTAAAAATAATAAATTAGGGGGGCCGGGCGGTGGCGCTGGAGGTAAGGTGCCTGCCTTGCCTACGCTAACCTAGGACGGACCACGGTTCGATCCCCGGTTCCCCATATGGTCCCCCGTGCCTGCCAGGAGCGACTTCTGAGTGAATAGTAAGGAGTAACCCCTGAGCATCACCAGGTGTGGCCCCCAAAAAAACAAACAAAATAATAATAATAATAATAATAATAATAAATTAGGTAAATGAAGACATTAAAATAAAATTAAAAAATGTAACCTAAAGAGGGGGAGAAAGTATTTATAACAAATATATTTTAAAATAATTTATATCGGGGCCCAGGAGATAGCATGGAGGTAAGGCGTTTGCCTTTCATGCAAAAGGTCATCGGTTCGAATCTCAGTGCCCCATACGGTCCCCCGTCCTTGCCAGGAGCAATTTCTGAGCATGGAGCCAGGAGTAACCCCTGAGCACTGCCGGGTGTGACCCCCCAAAAAAAAAAACAAAAAAAATTAATACATAAATAAAATAATTTATATCTACAATATATAAAGAACTAAAACAAATGAATAAGAAAAATAACATTCTAATGGAAAAATGTGAAGAATTCTTAGACAATATTCAAGTAAAAATAATCAACTTCGTTAATCATTAATAAATACTAATTAAAATCATAGTGTGAAATCACACTCATCACAACACACTCATCACATTAATTACTATAAAAATAAAATAATGAGAGCACGGTTTACTATGGGTAATAACTATACTGATAACAATCACAATGAAAAGCTTTGTAGCCATAGGTAGTGAACTAAGCAGATAACTTACTACTCACAATAACACTTTCCACTTCATACTCAAGAGAAATGTAAATATAGATCGCCAGAATATGCACTAGAATTTTCATAGTGGCATTGTTCACAGTAGTCAATGTTGCAAATTACCCAAATGTCCACCAAGAGAAAGAATGTACAAATGAAAACCTATTCAGCAATGTGAATAAATGATCTATAACTCCAAACAATCTGCATGAAGGCCATGAACATAAACATCTGCCAAATTAGTATCTATTTATAACTATATTTAAGGTAAAAGAAAAATGAAATTTTATTAAAAATTAGGACCCCAGAAATAATGGGTATTCAGTGGAAAGAAATATGACAAAGTATTTCTGGGATATTGGAAATGTTCTGAGTTTTGACCTGGGGCCAGATATGCAGTGGTAGTTAGTAGAACATTGTCAGTCATACCCAAAGAATATGTTCATTTAACATTGTGCATATGAAAGTGCTGTCATGCTTCATTTAAACAGGAAAAGTATAAAATTCTTAAGTGCTAAAATTAGTTGCAAACTGGTTTGTGGCAACACCTAGAAGGAGGTGGATTATCAATCTCAACTCAAGTCCAAAGTGGGAAGCAGAGGTCAAAATTATTCAAATAATTTGGGTCTTTGGCAATAAAAAAAAAGTCTAAAAATGCCAAGATTACCAGAAACTCTATAATTTATTCTTTTATTTTACATTTGATAGTTAGACCTTGGGGAGTTCTTAGCCAATGAAATTTAGGTACATTTTTCAGAAAAATAATTGAAACTGAGTATTACATAAGAAAATCAAGAGAGAGAGAGAGAGAGAGAGAGAGACAGACAGAGAGAGACAGAGACAGAGAGACAGAGACACACACAGAGAAGAGACTCCTTACATAAAATGAGTTTGCAATAAAAATTCCAAAGTGTGTGGAAAATTACATGTAAAAGAGAGTAAACAAAACAACTCATTTCAGGCAGAAATTCACATCACCATATAAGGGCAGGAATGGAAAGAATGTCATTGAAATGTTCAAAATGATAAAGGAAGGAACATTTTATGCAATAAAAATAATGTGATGGAAAATAACAAATGGGCACTATTTATAAGTTAATATAAAAACCAGTGAATCAAAAACAAAAAAAATGGAAAATATAGTTATTAAAATCAAACCTCAACAGAAGAATAAAATCATACTTGGTGAGAGAATAACAGAGAACTAATGGACTATAGGAATAGATCATTACACAAATGACTCTAGATGAGCTGGTTATCCCTAATTACTATACAGATAACAGATATTATATAAACATTATTGATAAACATATAGTCATATTATACATATAACAAAATAAAATTAAAGTCACTAGAAAAATCTTGAATTTTTTTAAATTCAATACATTTAAATTTTCTAAGTAGCAAGATTCTTTAAACCAAATATATGAATTCAGAATGATGAAGAAACTACCAAGAGGTGGTGTGCTCAGTATATAGCTTTTTTTTTTTTTTTTTTTTGGTTTTTGGGTCACACCCAGTGACGCTCAGGGGTTACTCCTGGCTATTCGCTCAGAATTCTCTCCTGGCAGGCACGGGGGACCATATGGGGAACCGGGGGATCGAACCGAGGTCCGTCCTAGATTAGCGCAGGCACCTTACCTCCAACGCCACCGCCCGGCCCCCAGTATATAGCTTTTTAGCTCCTAAATATTAGAAACTCAAAGAACCTAATAGAAAAATTGACAAACACTTTTCATTCATCGAAACAGTATGCACAAACATTACAGTACTATGTAAATAATTAAAGAAATTCAAATTGGTGTGAAGTCAGATGAAACTTAGCAGACTGGCAAAATATATACAGTGTTTTTACCAAGAGCATGGAGCTGTGGGCTTTCTTGTTGAAAACTGAAGAGAATATTACGTAACAGAACCTTTGTGAAGAGCAAAAAGCTGTTGCAGTACCACAATATAGCATACTTTGTGACCTGGTCACCTAAGAGTGCAGGTGCTTACCATGGAAACAATTGTACTATACACTGAATAAGAGCAACCAATACCATACGAATATTTAGCAAAGATGAAAACAATTCTAATATCAAGCAGTAGTGGGTGGAGATAGACAGATAAATAGCTTTGGTCATTGACTAATACAAACCAGAGACTGAGGTTTGTTTATGGTGAGGAGGGCAATACTGCTACTATTGATTTTAATAAGGACAGATGGTCATATTTAAAATATTGCTTTGTTTTCTCCTTAAACTATTTTTAGAGATTGATACTATTCTTTATTGTACACATTTTACAAATGATCATAAATATCACATACTTGGTAAAGATTGAAAATCAGACTATGCAACAATTAATTCAGTTCTTATTTTCTTCAGAATTCCAAGATTTATGAAATTAAAAATGGATATCTGATAATAAATAACTAGAAGGAAGGAAAGAAGGAAGGAAGGAAGGAAGGAAGGAAGGAAGGAAGGAAGGAAGGAAGGAAGGAAGGAAGGAAGGAAAGAAGGAAGGAAGGAGGGAAGGAGGGAGGGAGGGAGGGAGGAAAGGAGGGAGAGAAGGAAGGAAGGAAGGAGTGCCTAACTATTGAGACTTCTCGTGTGCTTTGTTTGCATGTGTGTATAATCAATGTCCCTCAGACTATCACGTCTAAATTTTCAATGTCCCCTAATCCAGTCCTGTCAATTTTTCAATATTTATCATTTGAAATATTCATGCAACATTCCAGCTTCCCATACTAACTGCCAGATACTCATTTTTATCTCTATCTGAAGTAAAGAGAAGTCATTGGGTCAAAAATTCCAGCATTTTCATATCTGGTGTGAAAGAAGTGTAGGGTTTTGCTTTCTTTTGCCTCAGGCTGGGGGAGCTTTAGGGGATGACATGCAATTTGTCCACTTAGCCTCAATGTCTTTTCTGGTTAAGAGGGCCACTTCCCCAAAGGCATTGTGTCAAAGCAGAAGAGATTGATTGCAGGGGAATTAAGCTCAGACTAGAAAGTATCTGTCATTGGACACTTTGGCTATGTTGATTCTTCCAAGAGAAGAACATGGAGGATTAAATGGGGTCTGGCTCAGAGTGTGGGGCCAAAGGGCATACCCACAATAGCATGCAAAGTGTTTTGTGGGGTAGGATACAGCACTGGGGTAGGGGGAGAACAGGAAATAAACAAGTGGGCTGTCACACCATGTCCAGTGGGGGAGTCCATCATCAATTTTCCAGTAGAAAGAGGACAAGATGGAAAGCCAGAGCAAATCTCTCAGGCACTTCTGATGTGCTTAACCTTCCCCTACAAGGGAAATTCCATCTCATTCAGTTGTTCTTGCCTTCTCTCCACTGCATCTCTCTCATCAAAATCAAGAGGCTGAAAATGTCTGAGTGCTTTTCTAAAGAAGTCCTCACCAAAATATAAAATAAAAACGAACAACATATCTTGTTAGTGCTAAGTCAGGGGAGTTTACATTTACGAGCCCAAACACAGGAGCATCTTAAATGTACAAAAACTACAGGAGTAATATGTTTTATTTAATATTTAACCCAAGGTCTTGATTACATGTCATCTCTGAAGTGGTACTCTCATAAGTTCTACTGGAAAAAGTGAGGGGAAGCATATATGCCCAGAACTGGCAGGAATGTATTGGAAAGGAGCCCTATTGACTGAGAATGGTACTTTCCACTGGGCCACTCCCTGTGGGAAACTGTATGGATATTCCTAAAAAGTCATTAAAAATAGACCCACCATAGTACCCAATAGGACCCACCATAGGATCCAACTCCTAGGTATCTAGCTTAAGAACACAAACACACTAGTCTGAAAACATACTTGTGAACACATTATAATGCTATTTACTAGTGGTCAGGCAACTTGGCCTGAACTGTGTGGTAAAATATACTGGGAAACTGGCACATTTGTGCTGTTTTAGCCCAGGACCAAGCATTGATTTTATTCTTGACAAAGGGCTCTGTTGGAGTCTGTATTCTGAATAGGGCTGAGGGGAGATATGGAGAAAAAAAGTATTTCCAGAGTTTACATTTACGAGCCCAAACACAGGCACATCTCAAATGTACAAAAACTACAGGAGTAAAATGTTTTATTTAATATTTAACCCAAATCTTGATTACATGTCATCTCTGAAGTTAGTACTCTCATAAGTTCTACTGGAAACTAGCAACAGAATAATTGAATACTAAAGGAAAGGTCTAAGGCTGATCTCAGGTTTGTGATTACCAGGAAGGATAATTTTACTGAAACCATTGAAGTTTTACTGAAACCAATGGAGTGCATGCATGGACTCCATTGTGTGCTGGCTATGAACTTGCACTGGGAGGGAAGATTAGCTTGGCTGGGAACAACATTTGCAACACCTGTTGACATCCATGATTCTCTCAGAATCTTGTTGTATTGAGTTTGTTTGTTTTTGGGTTTTGTTTGGTATTTTTTTGTTTTATTTTGTTATGTTTGTTTATTTTCCTGGAATAGGAGCCCTGTTCTTTGTGTCTGTGAGAATCCAGTGAGGTCATCTGCTCAGGTTGCTATTCCAAGATAGAGATTTCTTTCTTACAGACTCATCCTGTTTTGCTCATGCTAGCAGCCATCTCTTTCTTGTGTGCTGGCCTAAAGGACAGAGAGCAAGAGGATGTACAGGGGCCATGGGAAGAAATAGAAAGAAAAGGTAGAGAGAGGTAAGGAAGAGGAAAGATGTGATTGGGGAGTAGAGGGGAATAGTGAGGGCAAGGCTATGGGAAAGGGGAAGAAAGAAGGACAGAGGAGAACTATTCAGGTTAATTCCTGTTCTTATAAAGATACTAATATTCTCGTAAGAGCTCTTGCACAGGACCCTCTCTGAACTGATTTACCTCCCCACATCTACCCATCACACTGGGCATTAGAGATTCAAAAGGAATTTGTTGGGTAAACAAAAGCCAAAAAAGCAAGATGAGTTTAGAAAAGCACATAGACCACCATCACTATTCATGAATGTCTGATATAACAAGTTATATCCGCCATAATTACTTGTTCTTTTTTTTGTACGTGTGTGTGAAAAATTCTAAAACTATTATGAGGCACACAGGTGTGCCCGAACCTGGTTCTCCCTCCTTCGCACCCCAATACATACACTTATATTTGAGAGACAAACACGAACTCATTCATGTCCAAAAAGCAAAAAAGTGATAGTTGCAGGCAGACTAAACCAAGAAGAATAGCCCCATTAGCAGTTAAACCTGCAGATAAACCCCACTGGCACTATTTTAATTAGTAGTGTCCTTGGGCGGCTTATTTAATCTCTGCAGAGCTAATTTTCCTCATTTGTAGAGAAATATGACTGAAAAATAATGCCTGTTTTGTGATAACAGTAGTAATGAGGAAATCCACCCAGGTAGTCTCCATGCATACACTCTCCCCTGAAACACAGAGAAAGTGCAGATTAGGAAAATTCACAGGGAAAGTTGCTGACTGGTGCCTGCTTCTGTTATAGTTTGTAATCACTGCACATCATTATTAATTTCAGCATTGGATTCATAACCCACATCCCCCAACATTTGGTGTGATGCATAAAAATGCAGTTTTCTGGGAGATAGCATGGAGGTAAGGCGTTTGCCTTTCATGCAAAAGGTCATCAGTTCGAATCCCGGTGCCCCATATGGTCCCCCGTGCCTGCCAGGAGCAATTTCTGAGCATGGAGCCAGGAGTAACCCCTGAGCACTGCCGGGTGTGACCCAAAAACCACAAAAAAAAATGTAGTTTTCTAATCTAGCAAAGCCAATTAAGGGCAAGAACAATCTAACTCCTTAGAAAGTATCTTATTTGTCCACCAGAGATATTTGTGGCATCTCAGGAGTCCAGTTATCTGCGGAGAAATCAATTTTTTTTAAATACTCAACAGCAAGTCAGGAGGAAGCTAAAGTTCCAGTTTTAGTTCTTTTCTGACAGCCTTGTAGCTAGAATGCATGTTCGTCTAAAAACCAAGGGGGAAGATAAAGTCTCCTGTGATGCCAGAGGTCAACTTTCCCCTGCCCAAGTTGCCCTGTGCCTACTCTCCTACACACAACTTGGCATGAAAGAGAGCCACCATTCGTTCCTCCTTTGGCCTCTGCTTGTCTTCCAAACCAAATCTCTTCCTTCATGGGCAGAGTTACTCTTTTGTTTTCAAAAACCAACTGCCTAGTTAGCACTAGAAAGATAACTC
This sequence comes from Crocidura indochinensis, assembly GCA_004027635.1. Classification (NCBI taxonomy): domain Eukaryota; kingdom Metazoa; phylum Chordata; class Mammalia; order Eulipotyphla; family Soricidae; genus Crocidura; species Crocidura indochinensis. The sequence goes on from PVKC010003847.1 coordinate 30,479, forward strand.
AATGTCCAAAGACCAAGTTCTCTGCCAGAGGGCAGCGGGATGTCTGCCTTCTATCCAAGTTCTCGGTTTAAGTAGAAGTTAGTGGATTAGCCCTGACATATGACTGGAGCTCTGAGCAGACGTGGGCCCCCAGCCAGAAATCCACCCTGTGTACAGACAGCATCCTTGTCTGGGGGTGCCGGATGGGCTGATAACAGCGCTGGAAAACCATCAGAGACACCCTTACCTCTGGGCCTCATCAAAATTACCTGCCAAAGAGGCTCGACTCTGGACCCGCACCTTGTCAGCCTTTTTTTCTTTCTTTCTTTCTTTTTTTTTTTAATAGAGAACAGCTGGACCTGCTGGGAGGCAGAGGAAGGAGGAGCAGAAAAAAAAAGAGAATGAACCATTCATAATTTCCTGACTTGTGCAGAGATGGAAGCTATAATCACAAGGCATGAAAGAAGACCAATTGCTAGGGACCGGCAGGGACTGCTCGTATCCTCTTCTGAAAGGACTGATAGAAAATTAGAGTCATAGCATTTAAATCATGGATGACTGTTGGTTTCTAGCTAGGGTTTTGGGTGGGTCTAAAGACTGCATAGATGCTCAGGATTGCCCAGGTGCTGTAGTACAGTTTTGAGCTCGGGCAGCTTGGGGAGGGAAATATTAGAGAATGTCTCTAGTTCTCTGTGGTTCTCTCACTTCACTGTAGTGCCTGGAACAGGGCCTCCTCCCAGGATGGACTTGGTCAGTACTGGCTGAAATTGTGAAGGGTGGACCAAGGAGATTGAGGTCAATCAGAGTTCTCCACTCTGTTCTATCACTTCCACCATGCGCTTTCTTAGGAAAATTTCTTCTCACAATCTTGTGTCTCATCAACAATAAAATGGGATTTGAACAGCAATGCTTTCAGAGATGAATGTGTCACAAGTAATTCAGCCTGAATTCTTTAGGCCTGAAGAAGCAACTTAGCCTTCAGTGGTTTTATGACATTGTGGTCATTAGCACCCCTTACTGAGTATGTCTAAAAAAGAAGAGCAGAGATACCATAAACAGTGGCTGGGGAAAGTCCCCTTTTTTCCAGTGCTACACCAGTCATCCTTATTCAGACATAGTTACCTAATACCACATATTTATACAGAAATAGCCTACTAGTTCCTAACAGAGGAGACCTTCAAAGGAACAGTGGGCTGTTGAAACCTAGAATTATCAACTCCTGCCAGAATAAAAGGGCATTTGTAAAGTTGCTGTGAGCTATGAGGTCAGTCACCAGTGCCGTCTACATCACTGTTCCTGATGTCCCTAGAATAACCTCGCACTCACCACGAAGGTCCAGTTTTCTCTCTCTGAGACAGGAAATAATCTCAATGGGAAAAAATAAGGAATGGATATACACATGAGGGGACCTCTGTATACATTGAGGGGAAAGAGTGACATTGAATTCTTGAATTAATTCAAGAATTAATTCAAGCTGATATAATGCATTAAAAACAGAAATAAAAAGTAACCTCAAGGAGTATTCAGAAAACCTAAGAGTTCTTGAAAATTTAACATTTGAATCCCCCCCACACACACATATGCAAACATACATACTACCACTTCTAATGTCCCATGAGGACCTCTTTTCATGTGGTGTTCCTGGTTTCATTTCTTATTGATTAAAGTACTGTTATTAACAATTTAATTAAGGTGATTAATAATTTAATTAATGTTATTCCAACATTCCAGCCATCATCAGTGTCCACCTCCTTATACCAAGGACCCCAAACCCTTCCCTTTCAAACCACAACCCCACAATTGTATAGATAAGTTCTCCCAGTTATGTAGATAAGTTTTCCCATTGTTGCCACCTTACTGTATATTTTTTAGTTCCATATATGAGGGATCATTTCTGACTGACTTCCCTCAGCATCAACTCTATAGTTCCATCCATGCAGCAGCAAGTGGCATGGTTTTCCCTTTCTTACAGCTGCACAATATGCTAATATGTTTAGAGACCGTGACTTCTTGATTTGGTTGTAGAACTTTGTGTTGTTTACATAGCTTGGCTACGGGGTACACTTGATTTCTCAGTCTTCTTCCATCACCAAGCTTCCTTCCTTTAATACTCCTGCCACTGCACAATGTTGCCAGCTGGAAACTGGTCACACAACTTTCTGAGGGGGTACTCCAGGCCTTGAGGGATAGCTGCCAAGGAAAGGCTTCCATGCTGACTTTTACCTGGACCTAAGAAATTCTACTTTCTACTGACCTGGGACTCAGAGAAGGTTCTCAGCACACTGTGTCCTATTGGGCTTTAGCTCTGGGAGAGATAACACCTCCTGTGAAGGAGCCAAAGGGAGGGAAACTATCCTAATGGTTTGTGCTTAGTGCCCTGAGGCCCCTTGAAAATAAGACAGGCTCAGCTGTATCTTTCTCTCCACACCCTGGAACCTTTTTTGCAGGTTCTGTTATATAAACTGTTAAATAGTTAGACTTGGCACCTCTAGGTCAGTGTGGTTCTACTTTTTGACACCTATGGGCTAGTACCAGTCCTGCATGCTGTCCCAGACTGACAGAGCCAACACTGTAGACCAGTCATTTTTAACTTTTCTTAACCTTCAGGCTGACTTAGGTCTGAAAACAAGTACTGAAGAACAATGCTCTAGGTGGCTGGGATTCATCACACCTCACCCAATCAGGGCTTAAATAAAGAACTACAAGTCAAAAGTGGTTCATTAAAATCCCACAACATATAGTGGACAAAAAGATGCTGTATCTCTCTTTCCTGCCCATTATTGAAGAGTCACATTAGAAACACATATGTGTAGATAAAAATCTTGGTCTCTCCTTTTTTTATTTCTTCTCATGGACAAAAGAATAACCCTTTTTTCTGCCAATAATATTTCATACTTACCCCATCAGGTCACTGGAGTATTTATAGGAAATACTCCCTCCCTTTTATGTGTTTTACTAGTGACAGGACAGCATATACATTCCTAAAGTCCTTTATTTTTTTTGGGGGGGGGGGTTTGGGTCACACCCGGCAGTGCTCAGGGGTTACTCCTGGCTCCATGCTCAGAAATTGCTCCTGGCAGGCACGGGGGACCATATGGGGCACCGGGATTCGAACCGGATGACCTTTTGCATGAAAGGCAAACGCCTTACCTCCATGCTATCTCCCGGGCCCTCTACACTGCCAATCCTCTTATTTCTACAATTGAAAAGGGTAGGATGGTGTCACCTCAGACCTGCTCTAAAAATAAATTTTGTTGCTATATACATGAGTGGTTCATAATAGGAGGACAAATACAGGATAACAGTTGTTATAGTCACATACTTGACTAATTCAAGTATATCCATATTGGCAGTGTATGGTCAATAGCATAAATTTCAGATAGCATAGTCATGGGAAAGCCCAGTCTGGAAAGCATTCTATAAAAATTTTTAATACTGATGTGATTCTTGTATTCTTTTACAAAGGGTTTAGAACACATATATGTCCTAATAAGTCTCTTTTTCCCGCTCCTGTTCAAAATTACCATTATTTTCTCCCTAAAATAAATCTGATTGCCAGGAAATAGTAGGTTGTGAAATATGTCCCCGAATTACATGTAGTTGTAGGAGACTAGGCTCTACCCAGCATCTGGCCTTGCTCTCCCTGATGAGGTCAGTGCAATACCACACTGAGTCACCGACTCCCTCCCTCCTTCCAAAGAAAACAGAAGTGCAATTCCAGGGAAGTTTTGTGCTGCTCCTTTACTCCATCTCCAATTTCACTTCATCATAAATAGCATCAATTATCTGATGTGTAGCTAACAGGGCAGTTAGTTTGCCTCTAGTGTATCATTTAATGCAGCTGATTCAGCAAAAATAACTAGAGTGAATGTGTTTGCATGCAAGTCTGTGTAGATCTGTGCATGTGCTCATGCACACGGACTTGTGTATAAGTTTTCACATGAGCTGAAAAGCATGCTGTCTCTAGATTAGTCAGACACAAGGCTCAGCATTGTGTTTCATTCAGAGAATATCATACTGCATTAAAAAATACTAAGTTTGTTTTTTGGTTCACACCCATTTGATGCTCAGGGGGTACTCCTGCCTAAGTGCTCAGAAATTGCCCCTGGCTTGGGGGGACCATATGGGACACCGGGGGATCGAGCTGCAGTCCTTCCTTGGCTAGCGCTTGCAAGGCAGACACCTTACCTCTAGCCACCTCACTGGCCCCATAAATACTAAGTTTTGATCTCCAGAAAGTTCAGTAGATTTTCTAGGGTCGAACAGAGAAGATAGGTCATATTAGTAAAAATAAAATAAAATAAAATAGATCTGATAGATAGATCAGCTATCAGAATATGGCACAAGAAGTGAACTCTGGTAAAAGAATGATGAAAAAATGAATGGTGTCGAAATTTTTCTGTTTATAAAGGAAATCTAGTATTTTAAGTTTAAATGTCCACAATGCCTAAGTTACAGCATCATGAAGAGCTACCAGCACCCTTCTCCTGTGCAGTGTTATTTTTAAGGAAAAGTGACACATGTTTAATTATAATAGATAAAGTTAAACTGATTGATGAAGTCTGTGATGCTTTGACTCATTAAATGCTAGTTAACAGGAAAATTTGAAACAGAAACCATCCTCATCATGACAACAGCTACGTGACATTTGTCCTCTTTGAGGCATCTAGTCAGAGGTGGTGATTTTTCCTTAAAGTCAAGCTCATGTTTAGTACTTGGATCCAACCACAAAGATGAATATTTTTGAGTGGAGAGCAAGGATTCTAAGTTTTCACTACCAGGGTTCACATTTTCACTAACATTCCACAATTTGGAAGACTTCATTCAGAATGAAAACATAAGGGGTTCTGTCAAAAAAATCAGGAGGGCACATTAAAGACCCTAAAACATAAATATTTATTCTATCATATTGAATAGCTGCTATTCAACAGCAGTAAAGAAAAGATAAAATGAAGATTATTAGCAGAAAAGTTATGAGCCATTTCTATACATGTGATATCCACAGAAGTGCAAATATTGGAGTATTTAAATTGTGTGCAGAATGATTGAAATGACATAATTCATATTCCATAGCTCTTATATGAATACATATCTATTTATATATACATATGTATGTATATATAACTATATATATTTATATTCATATATACATATATGTATAAATATATACATAAATATATATTTATATGTATATATGCATATATGTATAAATATATATATTTATTTGTTTTATATTTTATATTATATAAATATATATTTATATGTATATATATTTATATATATATAGTTGGTTTTCCCCCCAAACTATGGCAGTGTAGTAATGAGCTCCCATGTTTCATTTTCCCACCAGATAGGTGGTTCTTCTCTTTCTCTCCCTTTGGTTCCCTGAGGAGCAAGTAAGGATAGAAAGGGAAAGGAATCATGGGGTTTCCTCTTGCCCTTTCCCTCTGTGTCATTTTTCATAAGGAGTTGATTAAGAGAGGAAGTGATATAAGTAGGAAGGGCTATGACAGAGATCCCGGTGCTTGTGTTTCCTAGAATGCTGCTGCCTTGTTTCTGTGTAGAGTAAAAGTTCAGGTTCGAATAGCAGAGAGTCTTCTTGGGGCTGTGAGTGTCCTATATTACTCAGTCAGTCTTAGATCCACCCTGCTTATTTTGAACATGTTTGGAGTTCTCTGAGTACATACACATAATGAGTTTCAGTTACTCTGTGTCCAGGACATCACAGTCATGAACAGAGCAGCAGAGTACAGAACACTTCTGTGTTTCACGGATCTTCTCTTCTCTATATATACCTTGAGCTTCAGTTGCAAAACACAAATCCAAAGAAAATTATTGAGTATTTTCAGACAGTGAGACAGAGCTTTAAACCAAGCCTACGGCCCACTGAGCACGTGGCACTGGATGTTTATTTAGGCTAAAACTACTTCTGGAGCCCGCAATGCACTTACAGGTTGTATACGTGCATATGACTAGATCTCTCAGGATTTCCATTTTTCCTTTCCTAAATTTGAAAAGCAATTGGATCTAACACATAAAATGGTTGCAAATTCAAGTGTACTATGCATATTATTATGCTTACAACATTGGATGGTGTTTAACACAATCTAACTAGCTGTGACTGTTATTCATCATCATCAAGTTGTCTAGTGTAGGAATTATAGGATTTTAAAGACTTAACCTAAAAAATGTTATTGAGGAGAGATTCTTAAATTTCATATAGGTTTTACCACCCTTGTCTATGACACCCAGCTATCAACCCCAAACAAAGGTGTTCCCCAGTTTCCTCTTTCCCTTAAATCTCTCTTTTGATATGTAAAAATCCTCCTGTATTACTTGACTTTCCCTCATCACCTGGTATTGGGGAATTGGTTTTAATAAAGAAGAGTTCTGGCTTTTTGGTTGAGGCAGAGAACACAAAGCAAAAGGTCTCAGACCCCATGATTATGATCATCCATCCTTTCCTGACTAGCTTGGTTTATTATTTCTTCGTGTCTACCCTGCTTTTTCAGACCTATTTGTGTGGGGTTTAAAAACATGGTTTCTGGAGTGATCGCACAACCTGCAGATTTTTATATTACATTTGTTCTTAAATAGGCACAATAATCACATTTATAAGGATTTATAATTAGTTTTTGCTATATAGACTTGGTTGGCACTTACAATCAAATAATTGGTGTGATGTGCTACTCTGTCAGTTATAGGACATTTAACTGCATCATTGGCAATTCTCTGGATGCATGATTTTTTTTTTCCTTTTGGCCACCGTCCATGAAAAGATAGTAACCTTCTCCTCAGTTCTGAGCACCAAACTTGACTTTCTACACTGTCAAAGTCTCCTCAGAAGCATAAAGCTCTGTCTGCCTCTCCGTTTTATGATTATATGGAATATGCCTAAGAACACTGAAAGGTGAATTGCCAAACCATATATCAAGAGCCAGACTACCCTCCCCAAATAGAGAGCGATCACTAAATACCCTTAAAACCCAACACAGCGAATCCCAACATGACATCCAACTCAGAAGTCATATATCCTGAGATCTTTTTGCTTCTCTCTTAGGAGGAAAACTCAAG
>PVKC010003848.1:0-10922 GCA_004027635.1 Crocidura indochinensis
GCCCCATTAATAAACTTTCAAAAAAGAAATCTGTCACATTCAGTTGATAGAAGCTCAACTCTGAAACTACCTGAAGATGAAAAATGCAGCTTTTGTATTTTAACATGAAATAAAAAAAATACTACTTTTAAGGATATTTTTGTACATCAATTTGTTCATTGTAACTCTTTACAAGAAATTTAACTTATTGTGTGTGATAGTTTCCCTTGCAGTGCTCAGGAGGTCCAATGGTTAATACCCAGTGATTCACGGTCCAATTGGACAGCAATTCAGTGTTTGGACCCAAAGATGGGCCGCTGTTTGGATCGTGTTGTGAAGGTGACCTCCAGAGCTAGAGCTAATGATGTGAGGAGGTCGTGTGGTACTGAGGATAATTCCTGGGTTCCCTGTACTGCCTTCCTGCCTCATCTTTTTATTTTCATAGATATTTTCACGATGAACTTCTGTGTCCTAACAATGTAATGATCTTGGTCACAGAACCAGGAGCATAATACCTGAAGACTTAATATGTGCCTGGCACAGGGATGAGTTACATGAGCTCAGTACCATGAGGGCTATTGGTACCTGTGAGGTTATCTTTTGGGTAATCTGTACTCACGTTGGGTACATACCAATGGTGCTGGCAAATTACACATAACAGTTTTAATATTCTTGAATAATTTATTATTTGGTAAACAACTGCCTTTATTTAGTTTTTTGGCTCAGACAACAATGGTTGGTACATAATTCCTGATTGCACTCCAGAATCACTCCTGGCAGTATGTGGGACAATATAGGATGCTGGGATCAAACCTGGGTCATCTGTGTGCAAAGCAAGTGTTTTACCCTATGTACTATTGTTTCAGCCTTCATTGTGCAATTGAAAACAGGCCAAGCAAATCGTGCTTTGTGAGAATCATTTAATAGGTTAGAAAAAGGCACAAGTTTGTTATTTTACAGTGGAGCAAACCAAGGCTTAAGGAGCTTGGTATGGTTGGTAATGACATCAAGGTTCAGGTATAAGACCTGTGTATTTCCAAGAACCTTGCTCTTGGAAATATATGTTTGATATGACTTAGAGTTGTTTTACTTTTCAGTACTGCTGCTCAGATTTCATTTTCAACCCATAACACATTTGATGCTGTCTCAACTCTCATCTTGGAGTTTGTGTAGGAAGTGATGGGAAGTGCACCAGATAGCTGGAGTGTGTGTCTTTGACAGGTTAAGGAATGAAACTAAAGTGCTATCTACTATGCATTATTTCTTCCAATCCTCACAGCTTCTCTGTAGAATAAGTGCTGCCCTTATTGATGCCCTTGTGGATAATACATGACTAGTTTGATGGTGGAGCCTGGAACCCAACATTTTCACTTTCAACCCATATACTTTATCCTATGCCTTTAAAATGATTTGAGAGGGCTTGAGAGACAGTTGTAGGGGTTAAGGCTAATCTCTTGTATACAGTTGTCTAGTTGCAATCCTTGCCACCACATGGTTCCTGAGCATTACTGAATACAGCCTGGAGACCCACAAGCATTATCTGATTTGGCCCTGATTTGGCCCTGAGCACCTCCAATGTAGTCTGGACACTTCAGGGCATGGGCAGTACTGTATCTTCAGGTCCTTGCCTCTTTCTCCAAATAAATGATCTGAGAGGCATGGAGGGCAAGGGTGCCCCAAATAAATGATTTGAGAGGCATGGAGGGCAAGTGTGGTCCAGTGCAAGCAGGAAGCCATGTGTTCAGTTCCTGTTGTTGGCACATTGGAGTGTGGTCTGATATCTGGTATCGCCTTGCTCTGCAAAAGAGTGTTCACACTTTGGTGTACATACAGCTTTGTGTGAGCACTGCAGGTAGAACATGTGAGCACCACATGTGTAGTGTGCAGCCCCCAGCGAGTCTCAGCCATTTGTACTACCAAAGGAGTACAACTAATCCCTAGTAAGCATATGGGCAAGTATCACAAGTGTGCAAACTTCAGCCAACAGTGTGTAAATTGCCCTGTGCCCCATGAGTCTTCACAAGAGCAGCAATGAAAAAGCAAGAGAAGGGAAAAGGTAAATTAAAAAAATTAGAATGTTTTGTAAATTAATGACTTCTAATTTGTAGGCTCTAGGGCCAGCTGTTGAATTACTAAAGAGCTCTTGAGCGCCTGTGCATCAAGTTAGTTGGTTGATCCAAAGACGTCAACCTTCATGTGATACGAGGTGGTATAGATGCTATTATGAGAATAGACTACAAATAGTATATTAAAAGTGCTTTAGGACCATCTTTTCTGTCAACTTATCAAGAAAATTGAGGAATGTCAGGAAAGGACTGCCTCATCTTTGGGAAGCTTTAGAAACACTTGCCATGAGTCTTACCTGTATTTCATCTCTTTCTCAGGTAGGACTTGGCAGCTCTTTAATTTTTCTCAAAAGAGGGAAATCCCCAAACAATGGCAGTATAAAAGCTAAGAGAGAAATAACTACAATTATTTGTTTTCCATTCTTGAGATGCAGTGAGCTCCTATAAAAAGTTTGGTTGAATTTTACTACTTGATAGTTACATATATAAGGTCTCCATAAAAGTAGGAAAAATTTTAATTATTAGGACATTAGAACCCTTTGTTATACATTATGATATTTAGAAAGTAAACTGCAAGGATCAAATTGTTTTTAAATTATGAAACAAAAAGATGAGTAGGTGTGGAAATTACCTTGAGTATAAAAGACAGCTCTCGGAGATGACACATTTTTTAAAAAGTTCATAATTAATTGAGTAGCAGTGTTTTGGCAAGTATGTAGAAAATTTTTGAGACTGAAGCTATCCATTCAAGTTGCAAATAGACTTGAATTTAGGCTTTGATTTTGTACTGTTAGGATTTTTCTCATTAGATTTCTAAAATCATGTTGGCCGTAGTTCTTGAGTACTTTCTCAGTCGTGATGGGGTTAATTGTGGCTTGGCAAATCAAGAAAAGAAGTTCTGTGCTGTTTTCAGACTGCAGGATCTTGTTGCTATGCAACAAATATTGTCAGTATAGGGTATAGTAAATTGGTATTCTCTGTCTCATTTCACCACATGCTCATTTTGTAATCTGAGAAAAGTGTCTTTGGGCTATTTTACAAGGTTTTATTTCAAAGCAGGCATTCAGAGTTTTTTGTTGGTTTTGGCAAAATTGGTAATGTTTTTAAGGTTTGTTAAATCTTTGTGTTCTTATGTAGAAGGAAGATAATACTAAAATATTTGCATTGTATAGACCGGTTTCTAAGCTGTTTGAGGCACAACAAAGTTTTTTGTCCTGTTACTGTAGGAGATGTGATATGGCCAACTTCCATGAGTTTATTTTGGTAGAAAATCCAAATTATTAGCAGCAGAGCTTCACCATATTGAAACATTATTTTGAAATATATTTTTATAAAGTATGGTCTCACAGATTAATCATTTGCATTCTTTAATTGATAAAAATTATTCTCATTTTGGTATCTCAAAGCCTCATATAGAATCTGACAGTTTGGGGTCTGAGAGACAGCATAGTGGTAGGATGTTTGCCTTGCACACTGCTGACCCAGGATAGACCTAGGTTCCATCCCCGGCATCCCATATGGTCCCCCTAGCAAGGAGCGATTTCTGAGTGCATAGCCAGGAGTAACCCCTGGGTGTGGCCCAAAAACCAAAAACCAAAAAAAAAAAAAAAAAAGAATCTGACATTTGATTCTTTTTTGTTCCAGGATAAAATAGAGCATTTTGGTAAAGAGTGATATAGATACTATCAATTTTCCTCTCAAAAGTTCATGACATAAAATATACCATTTTAACCATTTTCTCTGTACTGCTTTCTCATTGTTTTGCAAATGCCCACCTCTGTCCATATCTAGAACAGAGTAATAAGATTTTTTATACCTTTTTAATGACTTGCTTCAAGCAAGAATCTTCTTGAGGCTCTATCTAGATCCATTAACTCATTAATCCCTATAACTTCCCTATAAAGTTCAGACTTTTGTTTTGAACATAGAGGAGTCCATCCACTGAGATGGGGAGAACAGAAGTTTAGCTCTTCTGCATTTTTTTGTGTTATGTTGCCCTCTTTTGGAGTTACTTTTATTTCTGTTTGCTTTTGGAATTTAGTCGTTTTGGGATTATTTTTATGTTAGTAAGAGCAAATCGTTTTTAAAAAATGTTTTTGGGGCCAGAGAGATAGCACAGCAGTAGGGTGTTTGCCTTGCATGTGGCCGATTCAGGACAGATGGTGCTTCGAATCTTGGGATCTCATATGGTCCCTCAAGCCTGCCAGGAACAATTTCTTAGCGCAGAATCAGTAGTAATCCCTGGTATGACCCAAAAACCAAAAAAAAAAAAAAGTTTTTGGTAGCTTTTTTGAATGAATTAGTACACATTGATGGTGGTTTAGACTTGATGAATTTAGTTTAGCCATAAATCCCTGCAATATTTTAGATGGTAATAAAGCGAAACATCTGGTTAGTTATATAAAAATAATTTAATTCCCTTTTTAAGTTTGTTTCTCATTTTTTAAAAAAATTTTTTGTTTTTTGTTTTTTTGGTTTTTGGGCCACACCCAGTGACGCTTAGGGGTTACTCCTGGCTATACACTCAGAAGTCGCTCCTGGCTTGGGGGACCATATGGGAAACCAGAGGATCGAATCGAGGTCCGTCCTAGGCTAGCGCAGACACCTTACCTTCAGCGCCACCACCCGGCCCCTTAAGTTTGTTTCTATATCATCTTAAAGCGGTGGCATCTTATTTGATGCTCTCCAGAATCTAAAACTAGCCTTGGATCATCTACTTAATATTATTTCCTAAATTCATATGCCCCCTTGTATAGTCCTTTGTTAATTGGAATATTGAATAAAGTCTAGAATAAAGAGCAATAGTCAAGAAGGAAAAGGAGAAAAGCAGTACAGGTTTCACTTAAACTTTTAGTTGGTGCCAAGGTTGCTACAAAACTTTGTTTTGTGAACTGTGATTTCTGCTGATTGGTAGTTTGGGGTCTCGGGCACAGTCTTTGTAGTTGGTGAGAACCCAGTATAGTAATGGGGATTGAGTCTGTGCCAGCTGCATATGTTGAGCTAGCTCTCTGATCTCTCTGTTTCTATTCTTGTAAGAATTTACTTTTTCCTCTAACTTCCTCACCAACTAAACATTTTGGTAGATGTGCTTGAGAACCTTACATCTTTATCTTATAGAACTTACATTTTTTCACCTTGTTAAGGCAGTTTTGCTCTATAGTCAGTTTGCTTTTCATTTATCTTTATAATAAAGAAAACTTTCTTGTGTCTTTTGGTGCATTTTTATATACTCATTTGGTTCTGCAGTTTTGGTCACTTGACAAGTTGCATTTTCTTTGTATTAAAAAAAAAAGTTTATCAGGGTCTAGGCAATAGTACAGTGGGTAGGTTGCTTGTCTTGCATGCAGCCAACGAGGGTTTGATTCTCGGCATTTCATAGTCTTCTGAGAACCATCAGGAGTGATTTCTGAGCACAGAATCAGGAGTATCCCTTGAGCATCTCCAAGTGTGGCCCAAAAATTTGAAAAAAAAAAAAAAGGAAGAAAAGAAAAATGTTGTTCAAATATTTATTATTGTGTGTTTCACTGCATTTTACCTATTTCTTTTTAAGTGGCTATTTACATGATATAAAGTACTTTATTATAATTAATGACATGCAGCTTAATTTTTAAGATAACATTTTCAAAAATAGTATTAAATTTCTTGAAATTAGAAACAGTTTTAAAACTCTTGAATCAGTTTGTTAAATTCTTTCCAGTAGTGCTGAATCATTTTTTTTGGCCCACCTGCACATTTGTGGAATGTTCTTTTTCCCATAGCTACCAGCAACAGATTTCTGATGCTGATTTACGACATAGACTCTTATTTTGAATGACACCTCGTTCAACTGCTGTCATTTCAGGTTTGAAGAAAAAAAGGGTGTGCTCCCAGTTTCTGTTCCTTAAATTGCTTTTATTGCTTTTTAAGTTTTGTTTTGATACAGCTAATAAATAGAAGAGTTCATCTTGTGCTGTGTCCTTTTGGGAATAAGAAAGTACTGACTTTCTGCCTTTTATTTTATTTATTTGTTTGTTTGTTTATTTGTTTATTTGTATTTTTGGCCACACCCGGTGTTGCTCAGGGGTTACTCCTGTCTATATTCTCAGAAATCGCTGCTGACTTGGGGGACCATATGGGACACCGGGGAATCGAACCACGGTCTGCCCTAGGCTAGCGCGGGCAAGGCAGACGCCTTACCACTTGTGCCACTGCTCCAGCCCCTGATTTTCTGCTTTTTAATCCCTTACGTTTTGGGGGGATTGTTGGTAAACCTGGTAGTACTATATATCTGTAGCCACTCCAGGCTCTGTTTTCAGGGGTCATTTCCAGTGGTGCTCTAGAGACTATGTGGTGCCAGTTAATAGGTTTTCTATATAAGCATTGAAATATCTCTTCACACCTTTTTACTATTTCATTTATTATTGTTTTGGATTGGGGCCATACTGGGCAGTGCATAGAGTCTAATCCTAGCTCTGATCTTAGTATTCGGGAATACTCTGTGGTGCTCAGGGAACCATTTATGTTACTGAGTTTGAACCAGAGTCTGCCATATACAAACAAGTACCATAACTCTTTACTTACTGCCTGTCCCTTAATTATTTTCGATAAAACGAATGGTGTGGGGCCAGAGAGATAGCATGGAGGTAAGGCATTTGCCTTTCATGCAAAGGACGGTGGTTCGAATCCCGACATCCCATATGGTCCCCCGTGCATACCAGGGGTGATTTTCTGAGCATAGAATCTGCAGTAACCCCTGAGAGCTGCTGGGTGTGACCCCCCCAAAAAAAAACAACAACAAAAAAACCCTAAAAAACGGATGGTGTGGGACAATGTTGTATATGTCTTCAGTGATATTTCCTTTTGAATCTTGGGTCAGGGATAGGTTTGACACTCCAGTGGGGTCTGTGTTTGTCAGAAGGCATTGAATAATGCCCAGGGGCTACATCTTTTTTTTTTTTCCTTGGGTGGGGGGCACACCCGTTTGATGCTAAGGGGTTACTCCTGTCTAAGCACTCAGAAATTGCCCCTGGCTTGGGGGGACCATATGGGACACCGGGGGATCGAAACGTGGTCCTTCCTTGGTTAGTGCTTGCAAGGCAGACACCTTACCTCTAGTGCCACCTCACCGGCCCCCAGGGGCTACATCTCAAATATATCCTGAGTGACTGTTAATACTTTAGCTAGAAAGTCATGAACAAATATAACTTTTCCTTAAAAAATTGTCATAGAGGGCCAGTGGTAGCACAGCGGGTAGGGTGTTAGCTTTGCACAGGGCCAACCCGGGTTCAATCCCTGGCACCTCATGATCCTCCGTGCCTTCCAGGAGTGATTTCTTAGCAAACAGCCAGGAGTCATCCGGAGTGTAGCCGGGTGTGTCCAAAACAAAACAAAACAAAACAAAATTATTATAGAACTCCACAGTATTAAATACTGATAAAAGTTCCTCTCCTTTTAGTAGTAACAGTGTTGCAAACCAGAGTGCCTAAAAGGGTAAAGAATAGTCAGCTAGGGAGTCATAGAGAAACTGGACATTGGTGGAGGGATGAATGCTAGAACATTATACTACTGAAACTTAATAATTAAAAATTTAGTAACTTTGTGTTTCATAGTGATTTAAGTAAAAATAAGTTCCCCATCTTAATTAAAATAAAGGTCAAGTGAAAGACTGCTACTGAAAATGGATAATATGGAGGAGATCTTATTTGGTTGACTGTTGTCGTCGGCAAAATTCATCCTGCCCTTGAACTTTTTGTACTTTAGAGCATTCTGTTCTTTTGGTTCTCCCCAATTCTCACTGACTTTATCTCTTATTTCTTTCCTCACTCTTCCTCTCCCTCAGACAGATCTCCTTTCCTTCCAATCATGTTCAGCCCTTAGATTTCAACCCCAGGCTTCTCCTTTCCAGATTTGTATTTCTCAGCCCGGAGAGATAGCACTGCGGTGTTTGCCTTGCTAGGACCTAAGGTGGTTGGTTCGAATCCCGGTGTCCCATATGGTCCTCCGTGCCTGCCAGGAGCTATTTCTGAGCAGATAGTCAGGAGTAACCCCTGAGCACCAGATTTGTATTTCTTAGTAGTTTCAGCGTGCTGCAATTTAATTGTTTCAATTGTTTTAATGGGGACCTAAATACCATGGTCCAAATGATTATGGGATATGTCTTAATTTATATTTATGAGTAAGTATTTTAATAAATTTTTTTTTTTTTTTTTGGTTTTTGGGCCACACCCGGTGACACTCAGGGGTTACTCCTGGCTATGCGCTCAGAAGTAGCTCCTGGCTTGGGGGACCATATGGGAAACCGGGGGATCGAACCACGGTCTGTCCTAGGCTAGCGCAGTCAAGGCAGGCACCCTACCTCCAGCGCCACCACCCGGCCCCTTAATAAATTTTTCCTCTGCAGAGTTGCAGTTATAAAAAAGAAATAGAAGATGTGGCTAGAGAAATAGTACAGGAGTTAAAAGGCTCTTCTCTTGCAACTGGCCGACCCTGATTTAATCCTGACACTGCTTATGATATACTTCTAGGAGTGATCTCAGAGCACAGAGCTGTGAATAAGCTCCAGGTACCAATGGTGTGGCCCCAATTTCCCCTGCCCCAGTGAAAGAGGAATAAATTATAAATCATATTAATGTAAGATTTAATAATAAAACTTTTCCATTTTCATTTTGTAAGATGCAGACTCTGTTTTCTTCTGGTAGAAGAAAGCTAGCATTCTTTCTGATTGAAAGAAAAATTGTATTAAAGCATTATATTAGGTAAACCCTCATATGCTATATACCTGTACCATTTCTTTTTCTCAGGTTGTATTTTTTGTGCCAGCCGACTGACAGTAATTTGAACTATTGTGTGATTATATAGTTTGCCTATTCAACACTTAAGTTTTGTCAGGATCAGTATCTTTTGTAGAGCATTACATGCTCTTATTTGGATATTATTTTCCTGTTCTTAAAATGAAGGGAAAATAGGATAAATGAGATGTTAACATAATTGAGATAAATAAGGAAGTAACTAGGTATTTCAAAAGTGGTAATTCTCCACTTTCAATGGGACAGGATCCTATTTGTATTTCAGTAGACTGTTTGTGTCTATGGGTTAGACAAGATAATTTTGTTGACACTAACAGAGACTCAAGTTAGCTTTCAGACTCAGCCCCTAGAACTAGCACTGCAGAGATGAGAACAGCTAGCAATTTTACTTGACTAGGAATTCTTCCCTTTGGTTGGCTAGGAATTCTCGTAGTGTGAACACATACCAGTGTAGCTCAGGGACTACATCTTTTAGTGCTCAGAATTGTTTCAGTTAATGGTAAGGGACCATAGGCTTCTAGGGATTGAACCCAGGACTTCTTTTTGCAAAACATGCCCTATCTATCGAGGAATTCTCTCTCTCATATTTGCCTTCTTGATTCTTTGTCCTATAACCTTTCTTTCAGCAATTTAGTAGATTCTCCATCTTCCAGCTTTTGTTGTGAGTCTAGAAGTGTTCTTGAAACATTAGGAAGAAAAAAATTTATTTTGGGGTCACACCCAGCGGTGCTCAGGGATTACTCTTGGCTCTGTGCTCAGAAATAGCTCCTGGCAGACTTGGGGGACCATATGGCATGCCGGGATAAAAACCACCGTCCTTCTGCATGCAAGGCAGATACTTTACCTCCATGCCATCTCTCCTCCCCTGGACTGGTAGAGAGTCTTGCTTGGACAAGGAATGTTGGCAATAGGAAGCCTTAGAGAATTTAACTGAGAAGGATAATAGGATAATTTACATATAAAAATATGGGAAGGATGTCTAGAAGGAAGTCTGGTAAAAATTGAGATTAATATTTATGTATCTGATAGATTTACAGGACTACAAAACAAGGCAGGTAAGGTGCCTGCCTTGCCTGCGCTAGCCTAGGACGGACCGTGGTTCGATCACCCAGTTCCCATATGGTCCCCCAAGCCAGGAGCGACCTCTGAGCGCATAGCCAGGAGTAACCCCTGAGCGTCACCAGGTGTGGCCCAAAAACCAAAAAAAAGAAAAAAAGAAAAAAAATACAAAAAAACAAAAAAAAACTTGTTGAGAGATACAGCTTGCAGAACTCCTTTCCTTTGAAAGAATTAAAGAGTGAAGTTAGATCTTATCCTAAGAAATTTTAAAAGAAAATTGGTAAGGCAGCATCTTACTTCTTGCAGGTTTTGAGCATTAAAACGGAAAAAAAGTCTCTGCTGTTTATACTAAATACTGCTGTTGGTAAATCAAGAAAGAAACTAAATTGGTAATTTCTTAATTTGCATTTATCTGTTTTATAATTTTTTCCCCATGAACACATACTTCAAAAGTGGTGGCTCGAACCTTAGTTTTTGTTATATTTGAGAGGGTGTGGTAGATTCCCAGAAGGAGAGCCCCCCACCCCCATGGTTCAATGTGACGTTTTATGGATGCAGTGTTCTTGGGCACTGTGGTGCAGTAGGGATTACTTGAGTATCTTTGCTGGTGCTTGTGACATCATATGGTGCCAGGGTTTGTTCTCTACACCTTAGTTTTTAAAACTAACATTTTCTTCTTTCTTGAATTTTTGTATGTATAGAATAAAATTTTATTTTTAGGGACAGAGCTCAACTGTCTGGAGTGCATGCTTTGCATTCAGGAAGCCTGGGTTCAATTCCCAGCTCCTCGTGGTTCCCTAAGCACCACCAGAGTAACCCCTGGACACCAAGCCAGGGATGAGGAGTAGGCTCTGGGTACTGCTGGGTGTAGCCTAATCTTCTCTCCTTCAAAATAAATAAAAGTAACCTCCTAAAATGCATTTTAAAATGAACACCACAGTTTATTCTTTAGAATTCTACTTTCCTATGCTTTTTAGGAATAGATTACATATGCATGCGAGTAAGTATGCTGGAATTCTATCTGCTTGAGTTT
>PVKC010003848.1:11022-37639 GCA_004027635.1 Crocidura indochinensis
TTTTGTGATGTAGTGGTGTACAAGTCAGGTAAAACTGTGACCTAGGAAGATGGTCATCCTGTGATAATCTTGAAAAACATCAGTATCCTGAATTGTTTCTCTTTCAGGGAACCTTCTTTATTCTGTAGAGTCCAAATATTGATCCTTTCTTTTTTCAGGATGGATTATCAAATCTCTAGTATATTATAAAGCCTTTTTTTTTTTTTTTTGAGGGTGGGGGGACATACCTGATAGCACTCAGGGTTTTTCCTGGCTATGAATTCAGGAATCCTGGCGACTTGGAGACCATATGTGATGCTGGGAATTGGACCTGGTCAGCATGTGTAAGGCAAACACACTCTCTGCTCTGTGCTCCAGCCCCTATTATAAAACTTTTAAACACTTAAAAAATTCTGTATATTGGGGCCGGGTGGTGGCGCTGGAGGTAAGGTGCCTGCCTTGCCTGCGCTAGCCTAGGACGGACCCTGGTTCGATTCCCCGGTACCCATATGGTCCCCCAAGCCAGGACCAACTTCTGAGCGCATAACCAGGAGTAACCCCTGAGTGTCACTGGGTGTGGCCCAAAAACAACAACAACAAAAATTCTGTATATCCCTTGAGATTATTAATGGAATTGTTATTGTACTTTATATTTATAGGTCATACCAATTTTTTGTTTGCTAATTAAAAGAAAAAGACTTATTCTTTTCTTTTTTATATTACTTATTATTTTCTTTCCTATTTTCTCAGCCACCAGATCAACTACAAGTTTTGTTTAGAGTTTGCTAACCAATACAGATGGACCAGCTTGTAATTGAGAACACATAATGGGAAATACTTGACTATTCAGTAAAATAAAGAAAAAAATAGGGGAACATTTTTGAAAAACAACTTAGAGGCCAATTTACTTTGCTAAATATATATATGTAACATACAAAAGACAGGCAATAGTTTATTAAAGCTAAGCTCAGGAAGTATATATTCCTATAAAGCAAATCAGAAGAAAAAGTCCCTCTATTTCCTTTAAATTATTCTTTTCACTAATCTTTTAAATCTCGTTAAATCTATGGATCTTGAACTCTTAATGATTGTCTTGAGAGTTCTTGGCAGATTTTTTTTTTGTTTGTTTGTTTTTTGGGTCACACCCGGCAGTGCTCGGGTTACTCCTGGCTCCATGCTCAGAAATTGCTCCTGGCAGGCACGGGGGACCATATGGGGCACCGGGATTCGAACCAATGACCTTTTGCATGAAAGGTTAATGCCTTACCTCCATGCTATCTCCCGGGCCCCTTGGCAGATTTTTAAGTGCAGTCCAGAATCTTCTCAGCCATATAAAACTACTTCTAAAATCCTAACTTGAGGATCCTTTTCCGGTTCATAAGCATGATCGGATTTTCACACGCTTGTGTGATATGTGCCTCCCTTCAACCTTGTTACGTTGGCACATGAACCTTCTGATATGAAAAAAAAAAAATAAAAGGAAAAAAGAAAAAAATAATAAAATCCTAACTTGAAAATTTTTATTTTTTTGCTTTGATTAGAGATTTTTATAGCGTGTGTGTGTGTGTGTTTATGTCAGAAAGATTTATTTTGTTGTTTTGAGGCTTTTAGCTATCTTCTTGCCATTCTCAAGCATTTCATACAGCTTAATCATTTACCAGTTTTATTGAGTATAATTGACATACAAGTGTAACATTTTAAATATATATTTAGACACATTTTAACATATGTGCTTATGAAAACATCACCATTATCAAACAGATTGATGACTCCATTTTAAAATCTAGCACGCCAACAAAATTTCAGAATAAAGGAAAGAGGAACCATACCCAAATTTACTTTGTGCGGCACTTAATTTGTATACCCCTCCATCAAATCATTGAACATGGCTTGCTTCATTTTCTGTGTTGTTACATGGTCATTATTATTATGATGGGTTTTGATTTAATTTACTTTTGGACATCCCAGGCTGTGTTCAGGAGCTCTGGGGTCTACTTTACAGTACTGAACTAACTATTCAGGCCAGTGGCTCAGTGCTCTGGCGCAGCAGTATGAAGCTGCTAGGACCTAGTGGTGTTGGGGCCACCGGGACCACACTCAGCAGTGGTGCTTGGACACCAGTTGGTGTCAGTGGTTTTTCTTAAAGCCTCAGGCACGTGCTAAAACCGGGGAGCTATCTTGCTGTGCCTGGCAGGGATTTATTTTTTGGTGTGTGTGTGGGAGAATTGTGGAGCACTTCCAACAATGCTGGGAGCTATTTCTAGCTGTTCGCTCAGGGATTACACTTGGAGTTGCTCAGATTCTTGGTGTTCATGTGGTGCTAGGTAGTAACT
Organism: Crocidura indochinensis; assembly: GCA_004027635.1. NCBI lineage: Eukaryota > Metazoa > Chordata > Mammalia > Eulipotyphla > Soricidae > Crocidura > Crocidura indochinensis. The sequence continues at coordinate 13,335 of PVKC010003848.1, forward strand.
CTGGTAAGCTGCAGGCAAGGCAAGGTCCACCTACTATCTCTTCAGACCCCATTTTATTACTTTTTGTGTATTTAGAGCCACAACCAGATGCGCTTAGAGTCCACATCTCGCTTGAGGGTTGTTCCTGATGATGCTTGATGGATATTGCAGTACAAGATAGTGAATCTGGGCCTCTTGCAAGCATACCATACATTCAATCTGCTGAGCTATGTTTTGGGGGACCAGGGCTTTAAAAACGTCGATCAGTTTACATGTTACTGTTTTTGCACATCTACATATAAGTAGTACACACAGAATTTCATGTTGACAGTAGAAACACATCTTCAGTTGCTTTTGAAGAGATAGGAGAAAGAGGAAAGAGAATGGAAGAGGGTTTAAATGTTTTTGAATGGACCCTTCTCTTCCATAGCAAACAGTCCTGTCTGCCAGGGTTGAGAGAGCAGACAGAGCTCTGTGAGGAAGGATAGGTCTGCCCCAGAGAGCTTGTTTTTAATTAAGTGAAACTGAATCAAGCTGGATTGTGGTAAAGAAATAGAAAGCCTAATTGACAGTTGTGAAAGACTCATGTAATAGCTACAGAAAAGTTTAAATTTAATGTATTTAATATAAGAAAATGAAGAATTTAACTAATGGAGTAGGAGTGGAGTGTCCTTGTAGTATATGTACAAAGCAATTGTGAATTCTAGGAATATTAGTGATAAAAAAAGGAAGGTAATTATTTAGTAGACACATTTTTTGGTTTACTGAATGATTGTTAGCATATAAAATTGTTAAGTTTAAGTTTTGAAGTTAAATTTGATATGCCTGTATACTATAAAAATATTACAATATGCTAACTCTTTCCCCTCCTTTTCCTCCTCTTTCCCCTGCCTTTATGTGTGTGGTGAGAACACTGAATAACTTCCTTAACTTTCAAATATATGGTTCAATACTGTTAGTTATAATCACCATGCTATATCTTAGAACTAGAAATAATTGCCACTCTTTGATTAACATCTTTTCATCCCTTCCCACTTTCATCCTCCTCCCACTCTGGTGTCTCTGAAAAATCACTTATTGTACTATATTTCTGTAAGTTTTGCTTTTTAAAATATCATGTGGTGAAATGGAACTTTCAGTATCTGTCTCCTGAAATATCTGACTTATTTCATGAATGTAATGCTGGGAATTTGGTTTAAATAGATGATTTATATAGCCACACTGAATGGGTCAGAAGGATGGTAAATATAGTAAGACTGGTCAGTGGGACAAGGTTTTTGGATTATTTCTAGGAGCATAAAGAAATTTTGGGGACTTTCCACTGATTCTTCAGGGCCTAGTGTCACTCTAGCAACTCTCTGGCAGTACAGGCTTGAAGGTCTATATACTCAGCTGCTTTAGGGACCCTGTAGTGCTGGAGATGAAATCTGGGGCTTTGTGCATGCATTACATGTGCTCTAGTCCTTTCAGTTATCTTTTTTTTTTTTTTTTTTTTGGTTTTTGGGCCACACCCAGTGATGCTCAGGGGTTACTCCTGGCTATGCGCTCAGAAGTTGCCCCTGGCTGGCCTGGGGGACCATATGGGGCACGGGGGATCGAACCGAGGTCCGTCCAAGGCTAGCGCGGTAAGGCGGCACCTTACCTTCAGCGCCACCGCCCGGCCCCCCTTTCAGTTATCTTTATTTAGGAAGAATTTTTTTGTGATAGAGCAGTAACATTTGTACAATAATGGTGAGGTGAAATTTTAGTGTATGGCGATTTGGTAATCACATGGAAATTTGTCTTTTCTTAAAAGATCTTGACAAGTTGAAATGGGATAAGGATTTTCTGGAGAAGATTTACTTCATTCAGGACATATTTTCATTGTTTGATAATATAAGATTCTGTTAAGAACTGAAATTTCAAGGATTGAAAGTCTTCTTTCTACCAGTAAGAAGCTTATGCTTTCTCAGTTTGATGTGAACACACTTTTTAAAAACTTGGAAGGGCTGATGGAAGTAGCAGACAGAGGTTGACAATAGCTCCAGACTTGTTAGTTGAGTAAAAATAATTAACGAGGAATCTCAGTGTTGCATGAGAAAGTAGTAGCCTGGGACTTTCCTGGTAGTTAAAAAACGAGAAGCATTGAGAATTAGTAGATCACACTAATAGATCTTTCTTTTTGTTGTTGCTGATATTTTCCTACATAACACTTTACCAACTTTCAGCACCACTTTCTCCTGGTTGAAAGGTTTTCTTCACCATAGACTTTGTCCCCTTCCTGTCCTTTTCTCCAGCCCCCTGAAGTGGCATATTTTCCTTCTCATGTTCTTTGTTTCCATTGACTTTGGCTATTTATTATTCCACTATTATGTTTCTTTATGTTTGTTACATGTGACAGATCATTCTGTGTCAGTCTCTCTCGTTCTAATTTCATTCAGTTTGGTACTCTCCATTTCCTCCCTGTAGCAGCAAATTGCATTACTTAGGACTTTTTTTTTTCCTTAGAGTTAAGTAAGTAGTATTCCATGTGTCTGTGTACTGTTGTTTCTTTATCTAGTTATCCAGTCTTAGACACTTGGGTTGTTTCTAGGTTTTATTGTGGATAGTGCTGCTAGGAATATAGGGATGCAAATGTCTTTTTCTCCATTTTGTTCTTGGGCCCTTGGGGGTAAATTCCAAGAAGTGGAGTTACTGGCACCAATGGAAACTGAATTTCTACATGTTTTAGGAATGTCCATATTGTTTCCAGAAAGGCTGGGCCAGTCAATATTCCCACTAGCAGTGAATTAGAGTCCCCTGTCCCTGCATTCACACCAGCACTGGTGGTTCCTTCTTTTTGATGTGTACCAGTTTCTGGTGTGAGATATCTCATTGTTTTGACTTGTATCTCCCTGATGATTAATGATACAGCACATTTTTCATGTACCTTTTGACTTTCTTTTTGTTTTTGCAAATTTTTGTTCATCATTTTTCCTCATTATATGATGGTTGGATATTTCTTCCAGTGCCTTGTAATTTTCTTTTCTTTTTTTTTGTTTTTGTTTTTGGGTCACCTGGCAGCATTCAGGGGTTACTCCTGGCTTTACATTCAGAAATCGCTCCTGGCAGACTCTGGGGACCATGTGGGATGCTGGGATTTGAACCACTATCCTTCTGCGTGCAAGGCAAATGCCCAACCTCCATGCTATCTCTCTGGCCTTATATATTTTTTATATTAACTCCTTATCAGATGAGTGGTGGGTCAATAATTTCTCCCATTCTGTGGACTGTCTTTATATTCTGGGTCATTTCCTTTGAGGTGAAGAAGCTTCTTACTTTAATGTAGTCAGTCCTATTTGTTTATCTTTGCTTCCACTTGCTTCGTCACTGGTGTTTCATCCTTGAAGATGCCTTTAGTTTCATTGTCATAGAGCGTTCTGCCTACATTTTCCTCTGTGTATCTTATGTACCTTATGATAATAAGTTCTTAAACTCATTTCCATTTGACTTCATTGTACAAGAGAAAGAGAGCTGAGTTCAGTTGTTTTGTGTGTGTGTGTGTGTGTGTGTGTGTGTGTGTGTGTGTGTGTGTGTGTTTGGCATATATCGGACTAGCTTTCCCAGTATCACTTGTTGGAGGCTTTCCTTGATTTACTTCATGTTTTTTATTCCTTTATCAAAGATCAACTAATATACCCGAGGGTCTGTTTCAGGATATTTAGCTCTATTCCACTGGTCTGGGGATCTGTCTTCAGACCAGTCTCTTGCTGTAGTAATTCCTGTTTAGTTTGGCAGGATACAAGCACATACCTTTCTGGTAAATTAAAAATGGAGGGGGCGGGGGAAGGGAAAAAAAAAGAAAAAAAATGGAGGGGACATTTGACTTGCACGCAGAAGGATGGTGGTTCGGATACCGGCATCCCATATGGTCCCCCTAGCCTGCCAAGGGGATTTCTGAGCACAGAACCAGGAGTAATCCCTGAGCGCTGCTGGTGTGACCCCAAAACAAAAACAAAAAAATGAGGACTGATTAGTTTAAATCTTATTTAGTATATCTTAATATAGTTTAACCCCAGGACATTTAATTATTTCAGACATTTTTGGTGACGATGATTTATTTGACAAACACTAGAGCTGCAAAACTTGACCTGAGAGATATGTCTTAAAAACATTTCTGTAGTACTATTCAGAGTTTTAAGTTTGCAGCTCTAAGACTGAAGGCTTCTTTATTCCCCTTGCAGCTGCTCTTATCTAGGAATAAGGTTGCTATTGATTTTCAAGATTCTGATGGATGTCTCTTAAGTATCATTCACCCTTATTTTCCCCAGAGTAAGAAATGGGAAAGTGAGAACGTCACATAGGAAGTGGTTTTAGGTGGTCTTCAAATCATAGCATGGTTTATAACAGCTATCAAATTTGAAAGTCTGGAAGTGACTATTAATATATTATACATGGTAAGTATTGCTCCATGAGCCTTCTCTATGATTTAATATACATATTATGTTTTAATACACAAAACTTACTTTTCACTGCTTTTCACAATTTGGCAAATGGAGATAAATTATTGTCAATTAGGCTTCTAAAGAATTTAGGAAACGCCATTGTAGGACTTGCTTTAGGTTTCTGCCTTCTGTGGCCTGAAATGATTAGCTGTCTTTCTTTTTATTTTATACTTGTCCAGGACAAGTGAACTATACTTATTAGTGAATGGTTAAAAGGAATCAAAGGTAGAATTAAGAGGCCATTATTTCCCCATTAATTCTGTGTTTATACTATCTTTGAAGGAGATTGGTAAAGAGAAAGGAATTCAAACTGGTTGATACATGTTGTCCCCATCCATGACTGGCTTTGTATCTGGGTGACTGTTTGATGATAAAAGAAATCGGCAAACTATTCACATGTAAAGGTGTTCTTGATTTTATTTTTTAAGGGATTTTTGACAATGGTTCTCACAGTTACTGAAACAGTTGTTAGGAAGGCTGATGATTGCTTTCAGAGAGCTGTCATTTTCCTCCAGGGGATGTTTGGATGAGAGTAGAGATCACTTTGGTGAGGGCAACAGCTGCTCCACAGTCTGCTGGGGATTAGGTGCAAATTGGTGTGTGGTTGAAATCTGCCTCCTGGTTCCTGATATTATGTTCTTTGCCTCAAGGATAAATGTTTTCCTGCTCACTCCAGTTCCATTCACTTAGTTCTGGCTGGTAATGTTTTTAACTGACACCTTTTCTCTTTTAGGGAAGCTTCCTTGAAGTACTTGAAAACTAACTTTGAACAAATGATAAATGTTGCCTCTATCTTCCCTTAATTTTTATTTTTTATTGTTTGAACCATCCCCGTCAGTGCTCAGGGATTACTCCTGGCTCTGTGCTCAGAAATCGCTCCTTGGGGGGTGGGGAATGTAGAGATAGCACAGCTGTAGGGAATTTGCCTTGCAAACAGCTGATCCAGGACGGACAGTGGTTTGAATCCCAGCATCCCATATGGTCGCCGGAGTCTGCCAGGAGAGATTTCTGAGCACAGAGCCAGGTGTAACCCCTGAGCGCCGCTAGGTATGACCCAAAAATCAAAAAAACAAAACAAAACAAAACAAAAAACCCAAAAAATCGTGCCTGGCAGGCTCCAGGGACCATATGGGATGCTGGGAATTGAACCTGGGTCTGTCTAGGTTGGCCTCATGCAACACAAATGCCTTCCCTATATGCTATAGCTCTCCGGTCCCAATTTTTTTTTTTAAATAGTTTTTTTTTTTTTTTTTTTTTTTTGTGGTTTTTGGGTCACACCCGGCAGTGCTCAGGGGTTACTCCTGGCTCCATGCTCAGAAATTGCTCCTGGCAGGCACGGGGGACCATATGGGGCACCGGGATTCGAACCGATGACCTTTTACATGAAAGGCAAACGCCTTACCTCCATGCTATCTCCTGGGACCCTCCGGTCCCAATTTTTACTCAAAATTGAACCATAAATTGATGGTAACAGAAAATCCGAGTTAAAAATTTTGCTGATGTTATTTAACATGTCATCTGATGGTAATATTACCGAGTTATCTATATTTTGTGTTGGAAATTAAATTCTAATAATTTAGAAGGATTAGTAGTAGAATTGACTTAGCTTTTTACCCAACATTTACTAGTGGGTTGGGATTCAATAAATGGGTTACATATCTGACTGGTTTTGTTCAGAGAAAAAACTAAATTAATTGCCAGCCTGTCGTTGTCTACTGTTTTGTTAAAATCCTTTTTGATCTTACCAACTATCAGTAAGCAAGAATGTCTTGTAGTATCTTTGAGCCTGAGGTACCCTTCTAGGATATAAGGATTTAGAGATATATTGTATATTTGGTTATTTTCTGGTGAGCAGAACTTATATTAACTTTTAAAATTGATGGCATTATTCTTAGTGGACTAGTGTGTTTTATATAGTTGTAGGATGGTAGATGAAAATCCTATATTCTTTTTCATGTCAAGGGTTGCATTTATTATCCTTAGTTCAATGAATTTTTACTCTTGAATTGGTTATCTTCAAGCCTTAATTCAGCACCTGTATTCAGTTTTCCAATTGTAAGAAATGACAAGATATTTCAAATGCTTTTGGTTTCTGGGATTAACTATTCTCAAAAGGTATTTGGCTTTGTAATTTCAATAGATAGCTTTTTGGTTTTATAACATCTCAATCAGCTCTTAAGAAAAGGGTGTTTTTTTCTTTAATTTTTTATATTGGGTATATGGTATAACTGAAAAATCATAAATAGTTATGCTTTTTATAACTTCAACTTAGTTTCGACATAACCATAAATGTTGGTATGCTATACTTGCAGTGTATTTAATTGGAAAATCAGTGTAGGAATAAAGTTAATAAGTTCTTTACTCCAGTGAGTTCTGGAATTTTTTTTCATGCCTTAATTGTAGGATTCTTATATTATACTCTGAGATTAGGTGGTAGAATAAAGGTAGGATTGGTGTTTGTATGTGGAAGGTTAATTGCCTTGTAGAAGTAGAAATTTGAGACACAGATATGCTATAGAGTATACTAGAACATTATCCTTTATTAGGATTTATAATTAGTTATTTTTTTGTATCTATGACTACAAAGCAAACCCATTGTCTCTTGGGAACATTCAATTGTACATTTGCTTTGGTTAAATGATACCCACTAAAGTAGTTAAATGATACCCACTGATGAAGTAGTTTTATGTTTGAAAATAGAACTAGAAATATAAACATGTATGTATGTACTTGTTAAAAACAAATCAAGATTTAGAGTCCCTTCTCAGGGAACCAACATTGTAGTAGGGGGACAGAGGAGAAGGACATATATACTCAATAGGTCAGTCAGTTTTTTTTTTAGGCTCAGGTTGCAGGAGTTCCAAAAGAGATAAATTGTGTTGTGGGGAAGGTGGAGGGGTAGAAGACAACAAAGCCTTGAGTGATTGTGGTTAGGGAAGGTTCTTAAGAGGTAAAGTAGGGAGGGTTCTTTATTTTTATTTTTATTTATTTTTCGGTTTTTGGGTCACACCTGGCAGCACTCAGGGGTTACTCCTGGCTCTATACTCAGAAATCGCTCCTGGCAGGCTCGGGGGCTGGGGGGAGAATATGGGATGCCAGGATTTGAACCACCGTTCTTCTGCATGCAAGGTAAATGTCCCACTTCCATGCTATTTCTCCAGCCCCGAGGAGGGAGGGTTCTTAAGAACTCCTGCCCAAAGGGGGCTGGAGGCTACTCCTGGAGCTACTTGGCCAGTTGGCCTATATAAGGCCCTGCTAGATGCTGGAGTCCACTAAGGCCAGAGCTGGTGATGCTGAGTGGGGCATGTGGTACTAGAAATTGAATTTGGAACTTTGCCACCTGCAAGGTATGCACCCTTGACCTTCTGAGTCTTGGGGAGATTAATTTTGAATTTACCTGAAAGATGAGGAGGTAGTCATGTGGATCTGGAGGAAAGCTGAAGACACACGGGACCAGAGGTCCTGAGGTGAATGACCTTGATTTGTTCAAAGTCAACAAGTAGAAAGTAAGTAGTGTCTAGGGCAAACTCCTCAACTCATAGAAGACATAGATAGGGTCTTTTTTGATACATAATTTAACTTGTGTTTATAGGCTTTTAGTCTCTGTTAGTCAAACCTTTTTAATTCTGGCATATTTAACTTTATAAACATACCATGATTTACTTACCGATAGACTGACATTTAGATTTCACAAATCCTTTTTTGGTAGGTGCTAAGAGAAACGTTAAAGTATACAGTGGGCACTCTTGTGTAAAAAGTTAACTTCTTAGCACTGGTTTAGAAGAAGAAATGTGAACCAGAACAAAATAGGACAAGATAGGAATTATTACCAAATACTTAGCAGAATGGATTGTTTTTGGTTCCACTGAACAAAGATTCATGACATAAGTAGTGTAAATACTTTTAACTTATTTCTTGTTGTGGGAAAATACATATTAACTACTATGATAACCTTTTAAAAGTCAAGTTAGGGCTGGAGAGATAATGCAGCATGTAAGGATTTGCCTTGCATATGGCCAACCTGGGTTTGATCTCCTGCACCACATGTGGTCCCCAAACACCTCCAGGAGTGGTCCCTGAGCACTGCTAGATGTGATCCCAAAATAACACAAAAATTAGTTTCTTAAACTAAGGATTGAATATAGTAACTATTTTGTAATTGTTTGCTTCTGGAACTTTTTCATCAACTCAAGTCACAGTCTTGTATTCTCTAAGCAATAATTTCCCACTCCCCACTCCAATACATCTCCCTGAATATGTCTGGGTTTGCATATTCTGGGTGTTTCTCTTTTTTTCTTCCTGACTCTGCTCAGAAATCACTCCTGACAGGCTCTGGGAACCATATGGAATGCTGCCATACTCACCTTGTTATGCCCTATCAGCTGTGTTATTGTTAAGGCTCTATGGAATTGTAGCATGTGTATCCTTTTGTGTCTGACTTTTATTTAAAGTTTCCATGTTCAAGCAAGATGCTTTTTGTTGTTGTTTTGATTGGGAGCCACACCAGGCAGTACTCAGAACTATTGCTGTGGCCCTAGATCCTTACTTTTTATTCCTTTGTTTGGCTAATACTGCATTTAAAAATTTATCAGTAGAAAGGCATTTGAGTTTTTTCCCACAGTCTGGTATTGTGAATAGAGGGGCTGTGAACATTCATGTGAGTGCAAATATATTGGCAACTTTGCTATCTGTACGGCCCAGACTAAAACTTCTTATGGTAAGCACTATAGTTGATGTCCATGGCTTCCAAATGTCTGTACCTATTTCTGTGAATAAAAGCATTAGAACATTATTGACATCTATAAAGAGCAGTTGATTGGACACCTGTTCAATCCAAATAGCTGTATCGCTGAAGGTCTCTTTGAAATATAAAAGAGAATATAAACTTTTTTTCCTCCTCCTTTTAGTTCCTTCTCTTCTTGCTATACTCTGGGGTTAATGGTGTTCAAAACAACTACCATTTTGATCATCGTGTTGATTTATGCAGTTTTTCTAAATATCACAAATGATAGCATTCTATATCCTTCTGGCTTACATCATTTAATATAATACCTTCTACTTCCATCCATGTTGCTTCATATTGCATGATTGTATCATTCCTTCTAGCTGTATAGTATTCCATTGTAGATAAGTACCACATCTTCATGATGCACTCATCTGTTGGGTATTTAGGTTGATTCCAAATCTTAGCTATTGTACTGAGTACTGCAACAAATAGTGATATGCATTCATCCTCTTATATGAAAGTTTTTCTGTCCTTGGGATAGATACCCAAAAGTGGGATTGCTGGGTCATATGGCAGCTCAATTTTGAGTTTATTGAGAACCCTCCATACTATTTTCCATAGGGAGGACTAGGCAGCATTTCCACCAGCAGTGGATGAGAGTTTCCTTTTCACCACACTCCCACCAACATAGATTATTTCAGTATTTTTGATATGTGCCATCTTTACTGGTATAAGATGATATCTGATTATTGTCTTGATTTGTATTTCCCTAAGGATAAGTGATAATGAATATTTTTTCATGTGTCTTTTAGTCTTTCTCAGAGAGCAGCCTGTCCTCTCCTTTCCTCATTTTTTTGATGTTTTTTTTTTGGTTTGTGGAGTTAACCTTTGTGAGTACTTTGTATATCCTAGATATCAATCCTTTATCTGGTGTGGTGAGTACAAAAATGTTTCTTCCATTCATTTAGCTGCCTTCTAATTTAATTCATGTTTCTTTTGCCATACAGAAACTTTTTAGTTTAATGTAGTCCCATATTTAGGTTTCATGCTATAGCTCTTGCCGTTGGCATCCTATCACAGAAGACTTTTTTTTTTTTGAATTATTGGACTACACCCGGTAACTCTTGGGTTACTTCTGGCTATACGCTCAGAAATCGCTTCTGACTTGGGGGACCATTTGGGTCCCTGGGGATGGAACTTCAGTCAGTTCTGGGTCAGCAAGGCAAACACCCGACTGCTGTACTATTGTTTCGGCTCAATAGAAGACTTCTTTGAGGTCCAAGTTTTGGAATATTCTGCCTATGTTTTTCCTCAGTGAATTTTATGGATTGAGGTATAATCTCAAGGTCTTTAATCCACTTTGAGTTGACTTATATAATGTGTGAGAGATGGAGCAATCTTTAATTTTTTACACATGGTTATCCCTGCTTGCTGTACTATCACCTTTGCCCTTATGACTGTTAACTTGGCTGAACAAAAACAATAATTTTTGCTATTTTCTTTGCCTATGGTTGTTAGTCTGTTTCAGTGTTTTATATTAACACATTTTTTTTTTTTTTTGGTTTTTGGGTCACACCCGGTAGTGCTCAGGGGTTACTCCTGGCTCCATGCTCAGAAATTGCTCCTGGCAGGCACGGGGGACCATATGGGGCACCGGGATTCGAACCGATGACCTTTTGCATGAAAGGCAAACGCCTTACCTCCATGCTATCTCCCAGGCCCCTATATTAACACATTTTTTTGGGGGGGGGCCACACCCAGTGACGCTCAGGGGTTACTCCTGGCAGGCATGGGGGACCGTATGGGAACCGGGGGATTGAACCGTGGTCCATCCAAGGCTAGCGTGGTAAGGCAGGCACCTTACCTGCAGCGCCACCGCCCGGCCCCATATTAACACATTTTAATTAATTTTTTTTTAAATTTCTTGAAGATTCTCAGTGGGCTATTTGAAAGGCCATGAGTTACTAGAGATTGAATGTAGCATATTATTTCAGACATATGCCACATCCCTTGGAGTAACACCCCCTACCCCCGTATTTAACATCAATAGTCATTTCTGGTAGTTAAGTCTTTTCCTGTAGTTCCATTTGTTTAATAACTGACTAGCATGCATTTTTCCTTTTTCCATCCTTTATAGTAAATCCTCCTTTTTCTCTTGTGCTTTTGTACGGTTCTCTCCCCATAAGTTAATGACATTACTCAAAGGAAAAGATAACATTACTAATTTTACTGGTTTATGTAGAGTCTAGATTCCAATAATGGAATATGGAATATTGGAATATTAAATTTCTTTTAAAATAAGAGAGACAATGAATTCTGCTCTTTTATAACTACACATTGAACATAGTTCAAGTAGAAATTGCTAATACTTTTAAAATGTCATGTGTGGCATTATCTATTGAATAAACAGGATCTAGAATAAGCTTGACTCTTAAACTTGATGTATTAAAAAGCTCTTGGATTTTTTTTTCATTTGACTTATATAACATTTTTTGATTTCATAATCTTTTTTTTAAGTAATCAACTTTTCTTTTATCTTTTAACATAGTCTACTTAAGTAGCAATAGTCTACTTAAATTTGTGAAATTCTATGCATATCATTTCAGTTTTATGTTACAAAATCGTCAATATTGGCTATTGCTATCAGTTTGAAAATTTTTGCTTTTTTCCTTAACATCCTCTTTCACTGTTCTTCTGATTGATACTTCTCAAGTAGTGTCTTTGAATATAAACATGACTCATAGCACTTAGGTAGCCAGAGCATGCCAGTAATGAATGCCTCTGTACATTTTGAGGCTGTGGTAGAATAAACATAGCAGTTCCTTTCCTTTTCTGAGACAGAAACTTGATACTAGGGTTAAATTTAAAGATTGGCATAATTGCAGTTTTGGAGAAAGGAAAAAACACAGTTATATTTAAGGTTTGCTTTCTCCAAATTTCTTTGACTAATTTATAATATTAATATATAGTTTAATATAAAATACTTTCTAGTAACTGCATATATCACCATTTATTAAGCATTATTTCAGATGTTACTTAATGCATTTAATACTTGACTAGCTTTTTTTTTTTTTTTTGGTTTTTGGGTCACACCCAGCAGCGCTCAGGGGTTACTCCTGTCTCCATGCTCAGAAATTGCTCCTGGCAGGCACGGGGGACCACATGGGGCACTGGGATTCGAACCAATGACCTTTTTTGCATGAAAGGCAAACGACCTACCTCCATGCTATCTCCCGGGCCCCACTTGACTAGCTTTTAAACTTTGACCTTAAACTCTAATAAAGTGTGACTATAGGTACAGTAAAATAAAACCTTCAACAGTGGATAGGAAATAGAGCTCAGTAGGCTGAACTTTGTATACAATCCTGGACACTGAACTGGGAGTAACATTTGAGTCCCAAAAACACAAAACCAGGCCTTTATGGGCTAGGGAACTAGTAAAGGGTTTAAGGTGTTTGCATGTTAGGACACATGCCTGACCCAGGTTTGATTGCCTGCATGTTGGGGCTTCTTAAACATTGCAGGAATAGGGGGCCAGAGAGATAGCACAGGGGTAAGGTGTTTGCCTTAGATGCAGAGGGATGGTGGTTTGAATGGGTTTAGTATCCCATGTGGTCTCCCAAGCCTGCCAGGAGCGATTTCTGAGCATAGAGCCATGAGTAAGCCCTGGAGACCCCAGCTCGGCAGAACCACATCCTTCAATCTATAACATTCTCAGTATTTCTTTTGATCATTTTGGTCACACAGTCTGGTTATAAATCTTGTTAGAAAAATCTCTCTATTTTCTTTCTCTTAGATCTCTTAATCAGTTTTTTTCCTAGAATTTTATATGAATTATTATTTATCAAGAAGCAAGCTTTGTTAATCTCACCTTTTTAGATTACATTTTCATTGACTTCTGTTTGGGGGGAGCAGTTGTACTGTGCTCAGGGTAACTCCTAGCATGTTTGGGGGACTGTATGGGATGCTCAGGATTGAATATGGGATTGCTGTGTGCAAGGCAAGCATCTCTTTAGCCCCTGATATTTGCTTTAAAATTTTTAGTTTGATATTTCTCTTTATAGATATATATTTATTTACATATATATTGCTTTTTTTTTTTTTTTGTTTTAATGTTCTACCTTGTGAGTCTTCTTTTTTTTTTTTTTTTTTTTTTTTTTTTTTTTTTGGTTTTTGGGTCACACCCAGTGACGCTCAGGGGTTACTCCTGGCTATGCGCTCAGAAGTCTCCCCTGGCCTGGCCTGGGGGACCATATGGGGCACGGGGGATCGAACCGCAGTCGTCCAAGGCTAGCGCGGTAAGGCAGGCACCTTACCTTCAGCGCCACCGCCCGGCCCCCCTTGTAAGTCTTCTAAACTTAAAAAAAAATTCTTTTTCCCCTTTGGCTTTTGGGCTACAACCTGGCAATAGTCAGGGTTTACTCCTGGTTCTGTGCTCAGGGATAATTCCTGGCCAATTTGGGGATTAATTCTTAGTCAGCTGTGTGCAAGGCAAGCACCCTACTCCCTGTACTATCTATTCAGCTCAGATGTATTTTTTAGGCACTTGGCTAGGAGTGATACCTGATTTAATAGGAGCCAGGAGTAGGCTGGCTGTGCACTGCCTAGTGGGACCCAAACCCAACCCAACCCAACCAAAAACTTCCTTTTTGGAATTTAACAAAGGTTTCTTTTAAGTAGAAAGGAAATAGCCCAGTACACTATTTATATCTATGTTTTTAGATGTACTAAGATTAAAAACAAAACAACTTAAATTCTTTCACTGCAAAGAGTTCATTATATTTCTTTTTGGGGAGAGGACGTGGGAGGCTTAGGGGGTCACTCCCAGGAAAGGGTCAAAATATACAGAGCAGTTCTGTCCCTCTTGTTTCCAACCAGTGTTAGGAAAAGGGGAATGAGGAGGGTAACTCTCCTTCATAATCTTGATACTCTGGATATTTTAACGTTTTTAATCGTGCTATCTCTAATGTCTATTCAAAATTTTAAACTCCCAGCAAATTTCTATTTTTCTCTTCCCCATTGAGGGAGGTACTCATCAATTACATGTAATTTTGTTATTTCCTCACAGTACTTTGGTCTGTGTTCTAGAATAGTTCTAGAGCTTTATTTAACCCATGACATTTTGGTTTTTGTGCCACACCTGGTTGTGCTCAGGGGTTATTTCTGGCTCTGCTTTGGGAATTATTCCTGGCAGGCTTTGAGGACCTAATGGGATGCTGAGGATCAAACCCCAGTCAGCCAAGTGCCCTCCCCTCTGTTCTATCACTCCAGCCTCAAACCCTTGACATTTTAATCTAGATCACTTGTTGTGTAAAATGACTATTTCTTGGATGTATTTGTTTCTATCTAAATAAAGTTAGGTTAGATGTGTTGGAGAAAGAAAATTTTACAAAGTGTTATAGTCTTTTAGTATATCATTTATAGCCTCATGGGTGCAGTTTTCTCTGATACAGGGACACTAAGTTTGATTATTTTGTAAGATTATATCCTCCAGGTCTTCCCCATTAGGAAAGTATGTTTGTCTTTGTAGCGCACATCACTAATATGTGGGTGATGCTTGAGGCTGAATGAATATCTGATAACTTTTGACCCAATGCTAGTGTCATTTATTTTGGTCTGATTCAGATGTTGTAATTTAAAAGTGGTGGTGTTCTTTTTATTCTGTTAGCTGCTATTCTTTTGTAATTTTGCCTTTTTAATTTTATTTGGCATTGTGATTGCACTTTCAACTTTCCTTTTCTCTTTCCTTTTTAACCTTTTTTATTTTTTATTTTTTTGATAGTTGTTGGTTTTGGTTTCTATCCTTTTTAAAAATATATCTTTATTAGGCACCATGATTACAAATGTATTTGTAGTTGGGTTTCAGGTATAAAAATGAACACACAGGGGCCCGGGAGATAGCATGGAGGTAAGGCGTTTGCCTTTCATGCAAAAGGTCATCGGTTCGAATCCCGGTGCCCCATATGGTCCCCCGTGCCTGCCAGGAGCAATTTCTGAGCATGGAGCCAGGAGTAACCCCTGAGCACTGCTGGGTGTGACACCCCCCCCCAAAAAACAAAACAAAACAAAACAAAACAAAAAAATGAACACACAAACCTTCATCAGTGCAAACTTACCACTACCAATGTCCCACTTCTCCAACCTTCTTGCCTGTCTACTAGACAGACCTTCTATTTTTCTTATTCACTACCATTATCATGATAGTTGTTAGAGTAGCTATTTTTCTAATTGCACTTACCACTCTTTGTGGTAAGCTTCATATTGTAGACTCTGGGTATTATTATTAGAATAACATCTCTTATTTTTCTTAAATCCCACAGATGATTTAGAGTCTAAATTTTAGGCTATTCTGTGTCTTTCTCCCTCTGACTTATTTCACTCAGCATAATAGTTTCTATGTCCATTCATGTATAGGATAATTTCATGACTTCATTTTTCCTTGTGGCTGTATAGTATTCCATTGTGGAGCCTAACTACAAGCCACTCATTCATCTGTTGTCGGGCATATGAGTTTCCAGATTCTACTTATTGCAGATAGTGCTGTGATGAATATAGGTGTGCAGAGCCCATTTTTGTATTATGTTTTTTTGTGTTCCTAGAGTATTTCCCTAGGAATGGTATAGCTGGATCATATGGGAGCTCAATTTCCAGTTTCTTGAGGTACCTCCATATTGTTTTTCATAAAGACTGGATTAGACAGCATTCCCACTGGCAAAAAATGAAAGTTCCTTTCTCCTCACATCCTTACAACACTGATTGTTCTTGTTTTTGTGATATGTGCCAGTTTCTGTGGCATGAGGTGGTATGTCATTGTTGTTTTGATTTGCATCTCCCTATTAGTGATGTGGAGCATTTTTTCATGTGCCTTTGACCATTTGTATTTCTTTTATTTTTGTTGTTCTCTGTTACCTCCATTTCTTTGTTTGTTTTTTTTTTTTGGTTTTTGGGCCACACCCAGTGTCGCTCAGGGGTTACTCCTGGCAGGCACGGGGGCCCATATGGGAACTGGGGGATCGAACCGTGGTCCATCCTAGGCTAGCTCAGGCACCTTACCTCCTGCGCCACCTCCCGGCTCCCTGTTACCTCCATTTCTTATAGGGTTTGACAGATACCATCCATTTATGAAGGAGCCACCCCTTGACAAAGTAAGGAGTCCTGAAATGTGTTCCCAGAGCATCTTGGTTTTTTTTTTCCCCCCTTGTAGTAACTTTTCTGTAATTGATTGTTACTACATGCTAGTTTCTGTCTTCTCCAGGAAGCTGCAGGCACTGTTATGCTGGACACCATCACTGTCTTGCCTGTCCATTTTAGGGATAAAGTCAAGAATTCAGGAGTGAATGAAAGAATAGCATTTAAGTCAATACTTCAGATAATGTTTCTAGATGCTTGAAACAAGGAAAATAATAATAAATAAACATAGTTCATTTTATATACTAGTTAGATAGATACACTAAACACACAGTATAAAAGCCTTCATATGTTTCTTCTAGATTTTTCACCAGCAGCCAATGTTACCCAACATTTATTGACTAGCTTCTACAGGACACGGAGCAAACCATTTTGACGAGATTGGGCATGTTCAGGGTAGTATGGCTGTAGATGTGAGCTAATCATTTTGAATCAGTTACTTCTGGCCATTTGTGTTTCTTCTTTGGAGAAATGTCTGTTTATTTCTTCTCCCTATTTTTTGATAGGATTAGTTGTTTTTTTTTTCTTGTTAAATTCTGTCAGTAACTTGTATATTTTAGATATTAGCTCCTTATCTGATGGGTGTTGTGTGAATAGTTTCTTCCATTATGTGGGTGACCTTTGTATCCTAGTCACTATTTCCTTTGAGGTACAGAAGTTCTCAATTTAATATAGTCCCATTTGTTTATCTCTGCTTCCACTTATTTGGACAGTGGTGCTTCCTCCTTGAACATACCTTTAGTATCAGTGTCATGGAGTGTTTTACCTATGTGTTCTAATATATACCTTATAGTTTTAGGTCTGATATCAATGTCTTTAATCCATTTGGATTGAGTTGGCTTTTTTACAAGTGGTGACCAGTTGTCCCAACACCACTTGTTGAAGAGGCTTTCCTTACTTCATTTTGCGTTTCTTTTGCCCCTTTATCAAAGATTAATTGATTGTCTGGGGATCATTCTCTGAATACTGAAGTCTGTTCCATTGATCTGAGCTGAGGGTCTATCTTTATTCCGATACCATGCTGTTTTAATGACTATTGATTTGTAGTACAATTTAAAGTTAGGTAAAGTGATGCCTCCCATCTTCTTTTTCTTAAGGCTTGCTTTAGCTATTCGTGAGTGTTTATTGTTTCAAGTGAATTTCAATGTTTGAGTGTTTGATCCACTTCTTTGAAAACTGTCATGGGGGTTGTTCTTTATATGACTGAAACCTAATCACAATCAAATTTGTAATCAAGATGCTTAAATAAAGATATTATAAAACAAGAGAAAACTGTCATGGGTATCCTTAGAGGAATTGTATTAAATCTGTATGTAGGGAGTGTTGCCATTTATTTATTTATTTGTTTATTTATTTTTTGTGGTTTTCGGGTCACACCCGGCAGTGCTCAGGGGTTACTCCTGGCAGGCATGGGGGACCATATGGGGCACCGGGATTCGAACCGATAACCTTTTGCATGAAAGGCAAACGCCTTACCTCCATGCTATCTCCCAGGCCCCTATTTTTTTTTTTTTTTGCCATTTTATATTTTAATCCTCCCAATCCATGAATGTGGAGGACATGTGTCTCCATTTCCTTGTGTCCTCTTCTATTTCTTGAAGCAGTGTTTTGTAGTTTTCTTTGTATTGATCCTTCACCTCTTTAGTTAAGTCTAAGGTATTTGACTTTCTGTGGCACTAATGTGAATAGGATTTTTTTTTTTTTTTGGTTTTTGGGCCACACCCGGTGACGCTCAGGGGTTACTCCTGGCTATTTGCTCAGAAGTCGCTCCTGGCAGGCATGGGGGACCATATGGGGAACTGGGGGATCCAACCGAAGTCTGTCCTAGGTTAGCACAGGCAAGGCAGGCACCTTACCTGCAGCGCCACCGCCCGGCCCCCGTGAATAGGATTTTTTAAATGTCCATTTCTTCTCTATCATATTTGTGTATAAGAAACATTGATTTTTAAGCTAACTTTGTAGCTTGCCACTTTGCTATATGAATATGTTGTTTCTAGAAGCTTTTTGGTAGAGCCTTAGAGTTTTCTAAATATAGTAGCTTGTCATCTGCAAACAATGAGTTTGACTTCTTTTCCTATTCTATCTGGATGCCCTTAATATCTTTTTCTTTCCTAATTGCTATGGCAAGTACTTACAGTACTATGTTAAATAGAAGTAGTGAGAGGGGGCAGTCTTGTCTTGTACCAGATTTTAGAGGAAAGGATTTAGTTTATCTCCAATGAGTATAATATTTGTCATTGGCTTATGGTAAATGGCTTTGACTATATTGAGAAAAGTTCCTTCCATTCCCATCTTGTTAAGAGTTTTGATCACGAATGGATGTTGAACCTTATCAAATGCTTTCTCTGCATCTACTGATATGATCATACAGTTTTTAATTTTTCTTTTGTTGATCTGGTGTAATATGTTGATTAATTTACATGTGTTAAACCATCCTTGCATCTCTAGAATGAAACCTACTCAGTCAGGGTGCATGACCTTCTTGATGAAGCATTGAATCCTACTTGCTAGGATTTTGTTGACGATCTTTGCATCTGTGTTGATCTGGGATATCGGTCTATAGATTTATTTTTTTGTCTGCTTTTGGTATCAGGTGATCTTAGCTTCATAAAAAACTATTTGGTTGTGTTTCTGTTCATTCAATTCCCGGAAGAGTCTGAAAAGTATTGGTGGTAGTTCCTCTAGAAAAGTTTAAAAGAATTTGTTAGTGAATCCATCTGGGTCTGGCTTTAGTTTACTTTTGATTACCATTTAAAATTTTTTCAGTAGTGATGGGTCTGTTTAGATGTGCTAGATTATCCTGGTTCAATCATGGAAGATTATAAGAGTCCAAGAATTTATCCATTTCTTCCAGATTCTCCTGTTTTGTGGCATAGAGTTTCTCAAACTAGTCTCTGATTACCCTTTGAATCTCTGTATTAAGTGTAGTGATCTCCGCTTTTCATTTCTAATTCAGTTTATTAAGTTTTCTCTCTCTCCCTTTCTTTGTGAGTTTTGCTAGTGGTTTATTAATCTTGTCTTTTTTTTTTTTTTTTCAAAGAGCCAACTTTTTTTAGTCCATCGCCTTAACCATTCGGCCACGACTACTGCTGAGCCAACATTTTTATAAGTTGTGTCATTAAGTTATTTATGTAGGCCCCTTCTTCCTTTCTGATGTGTGTCCCACAAATTCTGATAAATTGTATCTTCATTTGCATTTATTTCCAGGAATCTTTTGATTTCCTCTTTGATTTCATCTCTGACCCACTGGTTGTTCAGTAGCGACCTGTTCAATTTCCAGGTGTTAAAGGTTTTTCCTCTGTGTCTTTTTGTAGTTCACTTCTAATTTCAGTGCATTATGATCTGATAAGGTAGTTTGTACATTTTCTATCCTCTTGATTTTATGGAGATACGTTTTATGGGTTAGTATGTGGTCTGTCTTGGAGAATGACCCATGTGCACTGGAGAAGAATGTGTATCCAGTTTTCTGAGTGTAGGCACACACACACACACACACACACACACACACACACACACGGCAACTTTCTTCCATTTCTCCGTTAGAACTAGTATATTCCTGTTAAGTTTTCTCCTGGGTATGTATTAAGGGGTGACAGGGTGGTGTTGAGATCTCCCACTCTTACGATGTTGTTATTGATGCCTTCTTACAGGTTTGTCAACAGTTTTTTAAAATATTTTGCTGGTTCCTCATTGGGTGGATATATGATTAGGAGTAAGATTTCTTCCTGTTGTACATAGCCCTTGATTATTATGAAATGTCCATTTTTGTCCTTTATTAAGTCTAAAGTTTGTGTTATCTGATATTAATACGGCTACTTCAGCTTTTTTTGGGGGGTGAGGGGAGGTTGGTTTGGGTCACACCTAGCAGTGCTCAGGGTTACTTTTGGCTTTATGCCCGGAAATCACTCCTGGAAGGCTCAGGGGACCATATGGGATGCAGGGATTCCACCATCCTTCTATATGCAAGGCAAAAGCCCTACCTCCATGCTATCTCTCCGGCCCCTAGGTCAGCTTTTTTAAAGGAGTTGTTTGCTTGGATGATTGTCTTTCAACCTTTGATTTTGAGTCTGTGTGTGTTCTGACTATTCAGATGTTTTTTATGAAGGCAGCAGAATGTTGAATTCAGCTTTTTGATCTATTTTGCCACACTGTGTCTTTTAACTGGTGCATTTAGTCCATTGATGTTGAGAGAGATAATTTCATGGGATCTATTATCATATTTGTATAGGAGTTTGGTGTGTCTGTTAGTCTGACTTGTTTTAAAGTAGACCTTTCAATTTGCACCACCAATGCCCCCCTCATTCCCCCACCCCAGCCTGTATTCATGACATTCTACTTCTCTCATTCTTTAACATTGTCATGTTAGTTGTTAGTGTTGTTATTTCCCTAACAGAGTTCACCACTCTTTGTGGTGAGCTTCAAATTGTGAACCACTCCTTCCAGCCCTTCCAGTCCTTAACTCTATTGTTTCTGGGCCTTATTACAGTAATGTTTTTAATTTTTCTTAAGACTCATAGATGAGTGAGACTATTCTTTCTCCCTCTGACTTATTTCACTTAACATACTAGACTCCATGTACATCCATGTATAGGAAAATTTCATGACTTCATCTCTCCTGACAGCTGCATAACATTTTATTGTGTGCACTCTGGACTCAGAGATCACTCCTAGCAGGGCTCCAGAGACCATATGTGGTGCTAGGAATCAAACTCGTGCCAGTCATGTGCAAAGCAGGTACTGCTGCATTATCTGTCACTGGATTCTAAATTGAACATGGTTTTAATCTTTAAATTGTTTTATATCATCACTGGGAGAATACTTGTTTCTCAGTAGAATAGAGATATAAACAGCTGGTTACTGTGACATATATCTGCAGGAATATTGTTGAGTACTTTATTGAGCATCTTTGGCTATCATTTTCAAGAATGTGTGGCAAAGGAGACACGAGTTGAATAAGGAATTTAATGAAATCTTTCCGAGACTTTCATTAGAATGTCAGAAATGATGCTGATAATTATGGCCATTTATTCGATTTCTTTATAGTTTAAAAAATTGGGACCAGAAAGATAGCATAGATGTAGGGTGTTGCCTTGCATGTGCTGACCCAGGATGGACTTAGGTTCAATTTCTGGCATCCCATATGGTTCCTAGCCTGCCAGGAGCGATTTCTGTACGTAGAGCCAGGAGTAACCCCTGAGCACTGCCTGGTGTACACAAAACCCCACCCCCAAAATTATTGAATCACCACGAGATACAACGTTACAAAGTTGTTGATAATTTTCAGTCATAAAATGACTGAAACAAACACCCATCCCTTTACCATTTACTCCACTGGTGTTCCAGGTTCCCCCCTTGGCCTGTCTCTATGGCACTTTTTTTCCTAAAGCACTGTTACTAAATTACTTTCCAATACTGTTACTGAAAGGGTATCTTACATACCATTTTACTTCCTTTCAGCATCTAGTTCTTGTCCTGAATGATCACTTCACAACATCATTGTCCTAGTGTCTCTTCTCTGACCTAACCTCCCTCCAAATTGTGGCAAGCTTCCTACTAAGGACTGGTCATCCTGCCTTTTGTTTCTTTTGTCTTTGGGTATCCTTCTCCCCATGTGCGATCATTCTGTCATCCCTCTCCCTCTGACTCATTTCAGTCAGCATGGTATTCTCCATGTCCATTCATATATCAGCAAATTTCTTTTTTTTTTTTAATAATTTCTTTATTTGAGCACCATGGTTACAAACATTTTCGTAATTGGGTTTCAGTTATAAAATGCACACACCCCTTCACCAGTGCAACTTTCCCGCCACCATTGTTCCATTTCCCTCCTTCCCCCCATTCCCTGTATATCTTTGAGATAGGCTTTGTATTTCTCTATCATTGTTATGGTAGCTGTTAGGGTAGTTATTTCTCTAACTTCACTTACCACTTATGGGCTAGTCCTTCCAACCCTCAACTCTATAAAGGCTGGACTAGACCGCATTCCTACCAGCAGTGAATGAGAGTTCCTTTCTCCCCACGTCCATGCCAGCAATGGTTGCTCTTGTTCTTTATGATGTGTATCAGTCTTTGTGGCATGAGATGATACCTCATTGTTTGCTGTTATTTTTTGTTTGTTTGTTTTGGGCCATACCCGGTGGCACTCAGGGGTTACTCCTGGCTCTGCACTCAGAAATTGCTCCTGGCAGGCTGGGAGAACATATGGGAAACCAGGAATTGAACCACCGTCTGTCCTTGGTTGACTGTGTGCAAGGCAAAAATGCCCTACCACTTTGCTCTCTCTCTGGCCCCCTCAGTGTTGTTTTGATTTGCATATTCCTGATGATTAGTGATGTGGAGTATTTTTTCATGTACCTTTTGGCCATCTGTAGTTCTTAGAAGAAATGTCTGTTTATTTTTTCTCCCCATTTTTTGATGGAACTCGATGTTTTTTTTTTTTTTTTCTTGTTAAGTTCTGTGTCAGTCAGTACCTTGTATATCTTAGGTATTAGCCCCTTGTCTGATGGGTATTGTATGAATAGTTTCTCCCATTCTGTGGTTGACCTTTTTACCCTAGTCACTATTTCCTTTGAAGTGCAGAAGCTTCTCAGTTTAATGTAATTCCATTTATTTATATCTCTTTCCACTTATTTGGACAATGGTGTTTTCTCCTTGATGAGGTTTTTAGTTTCAATGTTATGGAGTATTTTACCTATGTTTTCTTTTATGTATCTTATAGTTTCAGGTCTGATATGAAGGTCTTTAAGTCATTTGCATTTGACCTTTGTACATATCAGCAAATTTCATGACTTCATTTTTCTAACAGCTGTGTACTATTCCATTGTGTTAATGTACCATAGCATCTTTATCCATTTGTCTAATCTTGGACACTTGATTTGTTTGCAGATTTTGGCAATTGTGAATAGTGCTCAATGAACCTCAGAGTGCAGATACCTTTTCTACATTGTGTTTTGGACCCTTAAGTTACTTTCCCAAGAGCAGAATTGCTGGGTTGTATGGAAGATAAAAATTTTTGGGGGGGCCGGGCGGTGGCGCTGGAGGTAAGGTGCCTGCGCTAATCTAGGACGGACCGAGGTTTGATCCCCCGGTTCCCCATATGGTCCCCCGTGCCTGCCAGGAGTGACTTCTGAGCTAATAGCCAGGAGTAACCCCTGAGCATCACCGGGTGTGGCCCAAAAACCAAAAACCAAAAACAAAAAAAAAAAAAAATTTTTTTTTTTTAAAGAAGTTCATGTTTTCCCAAAAGGCTGGACCAGTTGACATTTTCACCAGCAGTGATTAAAAGTCCCCTTTGCCTCACATTTATGCCAACATTAGTTTTCTGTTTTTTTGTGATGAGTGCCAGTCTCTTCGGTGTGAGGGGTATTTCATACTTGTTTTGATTTCATTTCCCTGAATAGGGTCAGATATTTTTGTTTGAATATTTAAGGAAAGATTGAATTCTGAATGTGACACTGTGTAGGATTCACCTATCTAACTACTATATACACAATAATTTTCAATCTTCCTGTGGTGTGAGTTGGTATTTGAAAAACCTGATTTTGTTTTTATTTGGTGACTTTTGAAAAGAAACACTTTTCTTTTAAGATAAGTTTTCAACTATATTCCTAAACCTAATTAGTAAAATTTCATGTCAACTGTTGACTGATGGACTCTTAACCACGAAGGTTTATTGGTAGATCAATCCTTCCAAATTTATACTTAGAGAAGGATATTCATAATGTCTTTGCTGCATTGTTTAGCTTTTTTTTTTTTTTTTTTTTGGTTTTTGGGCCACACCCGATGGCGCTCAGGGGTTACTCCTGGCTATTCGCTCAGAAGTGGCTCCTGGCAGGCACGGGGGACGATATGGGGAACCGGGGGATCGAACCTCGGTCCGTCCTAGGTTAGCGCAGGCACCTTATCTCCAGCGCCACCGCCCGGCCCCCTGCATTGTTTAGCTTTAATTG
>PVKC010003849.1:0-37499 GCA_004027635.1 Crocidura indochinensis
GCATGGAAGTAAGGCGTTTGCCTTTCATGCAAAAGGTCATCGGTTCGAATCCCGGTGCCCCATATGGTCCCCCATGCCTGCCAGGAGCAATTTCTGAGCATGGAGCCAGGAGTGACCCCTGAGCACTGCCGGGTGTGACCCAAAAACCAAAAAAAAAAAGAGTCATAACTGAGTAGATGGACCTAAAAGCATGAAGATCCCTCTGATATTTACCCTATGATACCTCACCTTAGAACCATGGAGGGCTTGAACTAAGGTTTAAAGAAGTGTGGTGAATAAGAAAAACATTTGGAATGTGGATGTGACAAGAGTTATTAGTAACTAGATGAATTTTGTAACTAAATGATATTCTAAGATATTCTTGTAAAATAATCTAAACTATGCCTCAAATTCTTCGAGAATAAACATTCCCTTATATGTACAGCTAAGTATACATTCAAGTGTCATTACAATTTTTTCCTCAGTGTTCTTAAGAGCTGTATACTTTTCCCTTCAGCTTAACTGTAGGTAGAAATTAAGAAGCTATTAATACTTATAATAAATGTGCTTACTTAGGTTCATTATGAGATTTGCTTTGATGATCTATGAAAATTTTAAACTTTTAAAATTTTGAATGTAGGATGCAGAACATTTTCTCTCTTACAGAATTTCTTTGAATCAAAATAGTCAAGAAAACTGGAATTATTATAGATGTAAGACTTGACATTTGACAGCTGTGTTGGCAGTGGGGCCTCACAGTTTAATAACAAGAAAAATATCTTGCCTTTTTTTTTCAATTATATCTTCTGTTTTTTTTCCTGGCAAATATTTATCAAAAGAGTTGGCTTTATTCACTTCTAAAATTTCCAAGTTTAGAAGGAAAGGATTTTATTTAGATGATAGCTTTATTTATTTATTTTATTTGTGTATTTATTTTCGGGTTTGGGGCCACATCAGGTGTGCTCAGGAGTGACTCCTGGCTATGCGCTCAGAAATCACTCCTGGCTCAGGGGACCTTCTGGGACTCCGGGAGTCAAACCAAGGTCCATCCTGAGTCTGCCGTGTGCAAAGCAAATGCCTTACTACTGTGCTATGGCTCCAGCCTCTAGTTTTCTTAATAGATGAAAATAATATCTCTGTTAAGGTACTTGATTAATATACTTTTAAATTAAGAATTTGAAATGTAGGACTGAGTAAAGCACTTGTCTTGCATGGAGCTAAATGGGACAATCCCACATGGTCTCCTGAGCCCTGCCAGGAGTGATCCCTGAGTGCAGAGCCAGGAATAAGCCTTGGACACTGCTGAGTATAGCCCCAAACCAGAAATAAACAAGAAAGAAGAAGTAAATATATTATTGTTTATAGATTTATTTCTTTACCATGATATTTTTCCTGGTTCATAAACAAGTTTAATGATCTGTTTGTTTCATTTTATGCTTGCTACTATTTTGAGACAATTAAAGACTGTTACTCACTCTTTGAATTGCCTGGTTCTGTTTTTCATTTCATAGACTCAGATATATATATATATTTGAGTTTATATATATATATATATTATATTATATTAGTTTTTGGGCTGCACCCGGTGATTCTTAGGGATTACACCTGCCTATGTACTCAGAAATCGCTCCTGGATTGGGGACCATATGGGATGCCAGGGAGAATCGAACCAATGTTTGTCCTAGGTTAAAGTGGGCAAGACAGATGACTTACCTCTAGTGTTACTGTTCCAGCCCCTTAAAAACATTTTTAATGAGATAGCATGGAGGTAAGGCGTTTGCCTTTCATGCACAAGGTCATCGATTCGAATCCCGGTGCCCCATATGGTTCCCTGTGCCTGCCAGGAGCAATTTCTGAGCATGGAGCCAGGAGTAACCCCTGAGCACTGCCGGGTGTGACCCAACCCCCCCCAAAAAAAAAGCAAAAACAAAAAAAAAACAAAAAACAAAACAAAAAACAACATTTTTAATGGAGGCAAGTAAGTTAAAAAGAATAGAAAAAGAGAGAACATCTAATAAAGTAACCAAAATAAAATAAATCTTAGGTATTTTCCCTTTATCCTTTGAAGAGGACACCTTACCTACCTTTGTGAAATCAAATTTTTTCATTGAAATAAGTATTGACTCATAAAAATGGGACAGTTAAAAAAACCTCTCCTTTCTAAACTCCCCTCAAATGTTTGCTTCTGAAAATCAATTGCTTAAAACTGATGATGGCAAAAGTGGTCAGGATGTGCTTAAAGGATGACAAATGATCAGGAAGGACTTTTCCTAAATATGCAACCTGCAGGATATTTCTCAATTTACGGGTAACTGTACATCAATAATTTTAGTAAATATATAAAATCTTACAAATGAATCTGACAATTAGATTTTATTATTCTTTAGGTACATTATTTATGAGGGAACTGGCATTTTGAAAATGTTTAAGTGACTATTTATGGCAGTGATAAAGTTAATCTTGATACATATTCTCCATTATTTTTGCTACCATTTTTTATTGTGTTAAAATGAATTAAGAAGGGTCAGAGGTCTACTTCAAAGGGCTGAAGTATGTGCTTTACATGTGGTAGTGATGATGATGGCTTCTTGCACTTGTGCTTTCTGCAGTATTGTTATAATTGGATAATGATAAAGTCACAGATTGATTTGTTCAAGATATGTCCACTTGTAATGAAGCTTACCACAGAGTCATGGGTGTAGTTTGAGAGATGACTACACTAACTATCATGACAATGTTAATACAGTGAGAGAAGTAGAATGCCTGTCTCGATTAGAGGCAGGGGTGGGCAAGTGGTTGAGGGGCATTGGTGGTGGGAATGTTACACTGGTGAAGGGGGATGTTCTGTTTATGACTAATACCCAATTACAATCATGCTTGTAATTATGGTGCTTAAATAAATATTAAAAAAGAAAAGATATTTCCACTTGTATGTGTAAATGGAAATGTCATTGAGTATAATTCCTTAAGGTCTAATTTATTACATAGAAACTGCTCAGTGCTTTTCATTAAGGAATCTGATTATGGATGGCATTATTATAATCAAAAAATAAGGAAAAGGCTATTGTTTGCAAAAACCTAATAATGATATCATTTGTGATTACTTATCTAAGCAATTATAATAAAATGGAGGAAAATATTTTATAAGTTAATAACCAATAAAGACCATAAAGATTAAATGAAAAAATGTTATGATAAGAATATTAACAAGAATTCCACAGGGTTTTGATATTATGTCTTAAATTAAAGTGTGTTCTGAGATTAATTCCTTTCTGAAGGTTATCTGTCTACATCTGAAGGCTGGCTGTCCCTATATATGCTCTGAGAATGTTCATAATTAAGATAACCTATTTTGTATACTAAAATATTTAATTGCTTATTTAGTTGTAAAATAAAAACTTAAAAATGAACTATCTGAAGTTTCACCGTTCTTTTCCTTGTGATTATCTCATAAGAATCTTTAATGCTGATTAGAAACATGTCTATGTCTTTTCAAATAGTTGGAATCCTCTGATTCAAGATCATATATTTCTTTAGAAAGATTTTTTCAAGAAATGAATACTGAATTTACTGGTAAAAAGTTGGGGCATATTTCATGAGCCCATTTCAATATGTCTATCTCTGTATAGCAAGTAAGAATTTATTATAGCGGTCCCTGTATGAATGAGTTTTAATTTTCCAGTAGTTTTGCACACTGAGGAACCTTGTAGCTCTCAAGGATTGGAGAAACAATTTTGGCTTCCCAAAGGAGCTTCATGGGCTTTTAAAGTTCTGGTTAATTTTAATTTAAGGATGTTAGAGATTCTTTGACTTTCTAGATAGATTTAGTGGTGCAATGTAGCTTTTGAGCAAAGATAATGCCTTCTCTACTGCTTCTCATAAAGCATGTGCCTTGGTTACTTATATAGACATTTGGAATGCCCCAGGTTAGAAAGAATAATCAAGGAGATTTTGAGTGACTGTGAAGGCTGTAGCTTTCCAGCAGGAAAAGTTTCAACTAATGCTAAAAATAGAAATACATTAAGTAGAATATATTCAAATCTCAGGAGAATGGAAACTGGATAAAACCCATCTGACAGTGTTTAAAGGGCTTTGAGGCTTTGATTCTGGGCCATATGCCACCTTTACAGTATTTCTGGATTGTGTTGTTGACAGATGACTCCTGATCTGAAAATAGCATCAGTTGCCTATACAGCTTTTCCTCAGCAATCTTGATTTAAGATAATAAGATTTGTCTCTACTATGATGAATAGTCTTACCGAAGAACTTTAGCTAATATCCATCTGAAAATATTGTATGTGCCCAATATCCTTATTGATAGTGGCAGCGGTAATCAGAGTAAAAGTCACAATTGGTTTTTTTCTGTTCTTCCTTTTTAGAGAATTAACACTGATATTTCATAATAGCCTCTTTGAATCTCTTAAGATATTTATCCTTTGAGGAATTAATTAGGATCAGAACCTTTAGCAAGGTTGATGCTTTGTAGAAGGATCTGTTACAGTATTTTCTTATCGTTTTTGTTAGTTCTTAGGCATCAGTCTCAGTGTTTATAATAGCGCTTTTTGTTGGAAACAACTAAAAGGTCCTTTCCTAGTGTTCAGTTATTAATGAAAATTCTAACAGAGTTGAGAACTATCTTCAGTTCTAACACATTCAAAAATTATGCAGTACTCCAAAAGTATGTCTGATCTCTGTGTCTGTGTTTTCTTTTTCTGATATTTGGCTGAATGACAATCTCTAGTAAGAAAAATATGTTCTGTCAATTGAACTTAATTTATCTCAGCTAGTAGTCTAAAAGAGAATTTCATTAGTGATAGCATATTCTGACCAATAACTGCCAGTTTTCATTTTGAGATATAACCATCAACAAATAATGTTGGGTCAGAGAATATGGTATAAAAATTCCCTAGCTTAATAAGTTAATAATAAAGTTTCTTTTTCGGAGGACTATGACTATGGTAAGATTAGTTGCAAGAATGAATAGTATTGTGCAAAAGAAAGACAATCCCATGAGTTTACTGATTTAAAAAAAAACTTAACTTTCAGCAAATGATAGTGTCTTTATTTTATGAAAAACCTGAAAGAATCCTAGAAGTAAGTCAGCTAAATCAGTGATGTGTTTTACAGTTCAGATAGTTCTCCAAGATGAGCAATGTTAGAGTTTGAAACCAGGAGAAAGGTGTGGTTGTGATAAGCAGTGGGTCGTTGATGTTTTCATAAAGCTCAACTAGTCAAGGCCATAAAGAAATAGATAAAAAGTTTTCTGATTGCACTCATGTCAATAGAATGAGGCTTTTAAAGATTTTTCTTTAGGTGATAGAATGTCTGCTTACATTTGGTTTCTCAGTAAGAATATTTATCACTGCATGTTTTATCAAGCCACAAATTCTTATAAAAGTTATTCACATGGGGCAGGAGAGATAGCATGGAGGTAAAACTTTTTTGCCTTGCATGCAGAAGGATGGTGATTCTAATCCTGGCATCTCATATGGTCCCCTGAGCCTGTCAGAGGTGATTTCTGAGACTAGAGCCAGGAGTAATCCCTGAACATTGCTGGGTGTGACCCCAAAACAAAAACAAACAAAAAATAGTTAATCACTTATACATACCATTTATGAAACCTAGATATTCTTTACATTGTGACATTGAGAGAATGTTGGGATAAATTTGAATGGTCTATTTTTTGGGTGAATGTGTTTTCTATATCTAAAGTCACTCATTTCTCCACATGTTGGGAAAACGTCATTTATGTCATTTAATTTAAAATCTTATGTCAAACTACTAAGATTGAGAGCAAGTAAAACTAATCTATTTTGTTGGCTCAATTGCTCTCTAAATAAAAGTAGATCATCATCTGCATATTATACCATTTCTCAATTACTAAAGAAATTTAAATCTCTTATATCTTGGTTGAGAATTTAGGGATATGGGTGAAGATTTTGGTGAGCTCAAAGGTATAGACTGTCCAAGTGCTTTGTTGTCTCTTCCCTGAGGAATAAAGACAAGGGTTGATTTTGACTTTAATGGTCTAAGAGACATTGAAAATGATGAGAATAAGTAATTTGGCTTGCAGTTCAGGATAAGATGTCATTTGGACTAGGTACTACTGAAAAGCAGTGGATAATAATTTTGTTGATGGCTATGAGTGCATAAACAAGTCAAGATTTTCTCTTGTTCTATGCATCCATGGACAAAACAACTATTAGGCTAATGCAGTATATGAAAAGACCATGGGATGTTAAGCTTTTTATTTATTTACATTTTATTTGGGGGACACATCTGGTTATATTAGGGCTTACTCATTATTAGAGCTTACTCAGGGATAACTTCTGATCTGCCCCAGAGACCATTATGGGGAGCCAGGGATTGAACCATAGTCATCCATATGCAAGGCAAGTGCCTAACTCCCTGTACTATTGTTCTAGACCAAGGAAGTAAGATTTTTCTCTATAGGTTAAAGGCCTTTTCTCTGGTTTCAAGGGATATTGAAAAAAATTATGTAGTTCTCGCTTTGGCACACATATACTAAAATTGGAATGATACAGAGAAGATTAGCATGGCCTCTGTGCATGGATGACATGCAAATTAGTGAAGTGTTCCATTTTTTAAAAAAATATTATGTAACTTGGGATAATGTAATTTATGTAACTTCTTTAACTTTAATGATTGTTCTCTTGTGAATTTTCCTACATGCAGCAAGTTTGACATAAGAGAGTGTCAAGTATAAGACAGTGGTAGGAAAAGTAATAGGATAAGAAAGATGGCCATATGTTACTTTGTTATATTAATGACAAGGAAAATAAAACATGTATTGATTATTAACCAACTGACAAGGGAGTTAGATAAGATCATTCAGATGAACCCAGTGCAATCACATGACTCCTTATGAGTAGAGAATAAAGTTAGACATTAAGGGCATAAGAAGAGGCAGGTTTCTATTTTTGAACATGTAGCCAAATCAAGGAGTAGAGATGATATCTAGAAGTTGGATAAAGCAAGATAATGGATTCTCCCCAGAATATTTGGAAGAATGTAATTACCTTAATGATTGTTCCTTTGGTTTTCATTTATTAAAATTTTAGTTTTGGGGCCGGACGGTTGTGCTGGAGGTAAGGTGCCTGCCTTATCAGCACTAGCCTAGGATGGACCGCGGTTAGATCCCCTGGTTTCCCATATGGTCCCCCAAACCAGGAGTGACTTCTGAGCACATAGCCAGGAGTAACCCCTGAGTGTCACTTGGTGTGGCCCAAAAACCAAAAAAAAATTTAGTTTCAAAGCATCTTCCTATTATATTTGAATAATCAGTATAAACAAACAATTACTTTTTTGACATTTACATGTGTTACAATTGCAGACAAAAATACACGAAATTTATAGATGATTAATAATGTCACCATATGTCTTGTTCTTGTTCTTCTTTTTCTTCTTCTTGTTCTTTTTCTTCTCTCCTCTTCTTTTTCCTCCTCCTCCTATTTTTCTTTAGTTCTTCTTGTTCCTCTTTGTCCTTCATTTCTCTTTTTTCTTCTCTTCTTCATCTTCTTTGACTTCTCCTCCTTCTCTTTTCTTGTTTTTCTCCTCCTCTGCCTTTCCCCCCACTTCTTTTTCTCTTTCTTTTCCCTTTCCCTTTGAAGTGGTTAAGCAGTATTAATACGTTTTGATATCTAAAATTGCAGCTAATTTATCTTAAGTGCTCAGAGATAAGGTAGCATATTGTGTCCTGTTATTTTCCACAGAGCATGCTCATTCTCTGAATTGGATGTTTTTCTTTGACTTGTTTCTTTTGTGAAATGGGACAATCCCCCTCCCCACCGTTTCTTTCTATTTGCTCTATAAACAGGAAATCAGTGAGAAAGTGTCCTCTTGTGAATATTTTCTCCTTTTGTTTCAAACCCTTCAAAACTATTTTTAGACTGTTGAATCCAAGTAAAGTAGTATTCTTCATTCTAATTTTAGAACATTTATAATTTCACCACCCACCCCCTGCTGCATACTACATACCTACATTGACATAATGAGATATAGGATTGCTGTTATTACCAAACATTTTTGGAGGCCAAACCTAGCTGTACTACTGGGTTACTCCTGGCTCTTCTCTCAGACATCACTTCTAGGAATGCTGAGGGAACCATATGGAATCCCAGAGATTGAATCCAGGTTGGCAAGCAACCCACATGCAACTCAAGTACCCTATCTTCTCTAGCCCTATCAGTAACATTTTTAACTTTCACATGTTGCTGGAGATATTTTCTAATATATTCAGAAAATTCCCTAAAGTTGAATTTTTCTGTTTGCATTATTGAATCATAGACCTGTCAATTTTTATTGGAAATGTTTAGATTTGACTTAATGAAGCATTATCCTACACTTCTATATTTTTATTTGACTTCCAGGTTTATTTGGGAAAAGCATTTGGGTCTATTTAATCAGGTTTTTTTTTTTTAATTGAGGATTTGGCATACGAAGTCTCATCTAACATTTAAATTGATTCATTTCAAGGGACTATGAATTGTGTGTATACAAAAAGATTTAAATTAGGATGGCTGAGGTTGTCTGTATTTGGGGAAATCTTTAATTACTGCTTTTAATTCAGTTCATATTGGAAATTGAATCTCTGGATTTACCTGTAAACTTGGTTTCAAAAGGAAGTGATATTTGAGGGGGTGGGTTCTGAAAAGCATTTCAATAGTTTAATGGTCTTGATAAAGGAAGAGAAAGGAATAGATGACCAAAGAGTAAAAGGAAAGAAAAACTAATAAGATATCATTTGAAAACATCTGCATAGCAATCAAGAAATGCTGCCCTTTGGGCACAAGAAATTTTATTAGTTTTTTCCCTTAGGCATCTCTTAAATGAACAATTTTCTTCAAGTCAAATACTCTTTAAGAGTGGATTCTGAAGGCTCAAATAGACTTTGGCAAAATTATGCCACTTAAAGATATATGTCCAATAATTAGGACTATAATAAGTGTATATAAACAAGCAAGGTCTTTTTTGTTTGTTTGTTTATTTGTTTTCCGGAAGAGTAGATTTAGGTTTGATGATCCTGGAGGACCATACAATGATTGACCAAATTAGTGTGTTTCAATAGTTTATATGTTTAAAGTCCCAACCTACTGACCATACACCAAAGTGAACCTGAATCTTAATAACCATGCAAGACAAAAAAGTAAACACTCTTCTCTCTGTCAATATTAGACATTTAGGACAAAAGTTTTTAAATGCAAACAAAACCATTTCCAATGTTGTTCCACACCAAACTTCATCTACTTGTAAGCTTGTTTGATGAAAACTTTTATTTTCGATAGACTGTGATAAGGCTTAGACAATAGGTTTATAGATCCTGTTCCTACGGCTTGACTCAGTGTTCTGTTGAATAGTGTTACTGTACCCAACACATTTAAGCAACAACAGTAAGAACAACAACGACACAAAACAACCCAAAGAAAGCAAAATTGCTTTGTTAAACAAACTGGAGCCTATAATAAAATTTGACTACTTTGGACAGACCTGGTTTCAATTCCCGGCATCCCGTAGAGTCCCCCGAGCCTGCCAGGAGTGATTTCTTAGCACAGAACCAGGAGTAACCCCTGAGCGCCACTGGGTGTGACCCCAAAACCAAAAACTATTAAAAACAAAATTGACCACTGAATACAACATGTATTCATGTAGATGAGAATCTCAATGCAATGAACAGAGTTCTGAGCTCATCTGACTTACTGCATCCATGTGGTCTCATTATATCACAAGCAGCCAGGCACAGGGGATAGTCATAGATTCTGCTCCCACTGAAAACTAGGTCAGCAGCAACTGGCAATGCACAAAGTAATTCAGAGGAGTTTCAAATACTGTGCAAACTATATAGACTACTCAAATAAAAAAGAAAAGAAAAACAGGAGTAAATTCAAAGCTTGAGATATAAAGGGTCAGTCACAAAATCTTCCATATATGGGAGGCTTAATGGCAGGAAAAAGTGAATGCTTTATTGGAAATAAAATGAGAAGGAAAGATAACTCCATCTGTGTTCTGATTGGGTGTGACTGCATAGAGAAGCTTGAAGATAGGCTAATTAGAAGTAGGAAATCTTATGTGACTGGTTTGTAGAATATAATTGTCTTTTTAGTCCCAAGTTGGAAGTAGAGTAGGGGCAAAAGGAGGTCTGCTTCATAATCATTTCCTGTATAAAGTAGATCCTGACTTTTCTGGGCCAATTTCTTCAGAAGTTGTGAACTGGATTCCTAGGTTGCTTTAGCATATGGGAATGTGGGTCAGAATTTTAATGTTCTTTAATGTTTGCCCTTGTCTTTTTGTATTTTCCATAGCTAAGATAGAAGTAGAATATCTAAATAGATTCATGACAGAACTTCATGAATTAATTTTACTTATTTCTTCCCTATTCAAATATAAACTCAGTCACCCTTAATGGAAAAAAAAAAAACAGAACGTAGCCCCCAATTTCACTGAAGCTATTACTGCTCCCAAACCCATAACTCTGGTGCTCTGGGGTTGATATAATCTATTTTGGGAAACACAGATGTAAATTATAAAATGGGGGTTCCTTAAGGAATAATTTCTATAAAAGCACGGTAGAGCTGCTTAAGATTCTAAACTTATAAACCACTAATACTTAGTATATTAATAGCTCAGCATAAGTAGAATATAGTTTGATGAAAATCGATTCAGCCAATTTCATTTTTTCTTCCTTGGAATAAACATATAGGTAAATCACCTATCACAGCTGAGTTACTATAATGAAATTCTAAAGAGGGAATTATTTGTAATTCAAGTAACAATGCTTTTGGATTATAATATGAAGAGAAGGTCTCTTTCTAGTTTAGGTAGCAATGCTTTGGATTACAATATAGAAAAACAGACTCAAGGAGACAAAATACATTTAAAAAATTGAATGGTTTGTAAAGTGGAATTATAATTTTCTTGGTATGTGTTAGACAAATAAAGGGCTGAGGTTGGGTAAATGGAGCATTCAACCTAAGTCTTCTACAACAAAGATTCTCTCGGACATCCATAGGTTAATGACATAATGCTTGCGTCTACTGAACTGGCTGACTAACTTACCCAATTAAGGCAGAAAAATAAAATGAGCAATAGACTTGGAATAAAATCAAAAGAAGTTTGTAGAAAATAAAATGCTTATGTAAGTCATGTCTGTTTGTTTTGCTTATGTTTGGAATATATTTGAAAGGATAAATAAAAGAAATCACCCTGCTAAGGAATTCAATGAAGTATTAGAAATAGAAATTAAAAAATAAAAGAAGACAATACCAACATTCCCGATAGCTTCAGGCCAATTGGATATGGTTGACTAGGACAATATAATACAGAGCAGAAAATTTTAGCATAAAGAGTGAAAAGACAGATAAGACCCAGTTGTAAAAGGACCAGTAAATCCTAATGGAGTAGTCTTGCCTTTCATGCTCTGTGATTAGTGTAGAAAGCTAAGGTGGACAGCTGCCACTGTTTTCTCCATCTGAACATTCCAACGGAGAAAAATTTAGCCAAACCAAGGGTTTATTATAAATGATTACTGTAGAGAACATCAATAATACGCATACAGGGCACCAGTCACAGAACTTTAAATTGAGCTCTTATAAATGTATTCTATTAATTTATACTATCATTTATACTATACTACAATTTATACTATTCTATCCTTTTATGTTAACGCTATCGTACATATTCACACTGAGGTTTAAATATTTAATAATTACTTAATTACATAATCAGTATTTTAATAGACTAAATGATTTGATTTATTAATTAAATTTAATTTGGCCATTAAAAATATGTTCAAGTATATTATGAACAATTAAATCCATGGATTTTTGGCTCTAACTCTTGTCTACAGTGATAAGCATCCAAAATGGTATTTCATTTTTATAAATACTTATTTTATTGAAATTATAAGATAGGTTTTGCTTTTCTAAAGAATTAAACAGGATACTTGAATGAACATGAGGGACGGTCTACCTATAGTTGGCCTAGAGGCACGTTACTTATGTATTCCTCAATAAGCTGATGTTGCCATCTGCTGGTAGGTTCTTTAAACTGCGGACACAAGGTTCCAAGGTCCTTAATAGTTATTGATTACCCCAGGGATGCTACTTTATTGAGAAAAGAACTTTATCACTAAAAGTTTATAATGTAAAGTCAAAATAATTTTGTGCTTAGTATTTTATTATAGAATTACTAATACTTACAAATAATAAATATTTTTCAAGGATTTTTAATATAAAGAATAACTACTTGAAAATAATAGTCTTGCTTTCTCTGCATAGGTCAGAAAATCTTGTCAAAATCTATCCATACTTATATACCTGTTCATTGAGTTGATGGTCCAAATCTTAAATTACTTGTTTTCATGATTCCCTGATTATGTGACTGTACTTTGTTCTTTGAAGCATGTTATCCTGGCTTTTATTAATTTACCTGTACATTTTTATTTTTGAATTATAGATTTTGACATAGATTTATGTTTTTTGGTTTTGGGCCACACCCAACAACACTCAGTGGTTACTCCTGGCTCTGTGTTCAGAAATTACTCCTGGCAGGCTCGGGCGACCATATGGGATGCCGGTATTTTAATCACTGTCCGTCCTGGGTTCTCTAAATGCCCTGCTGCTGTGCTATCTCTCTGGCCCCTTGACAAAAAATTTAAATTTCTTTATTATCTAATTAAAAAATTTAAGGGACTGGAACAATAATAGTACAGTGGATAGGGTGTTTTCCTTGTACATGAACCATCTGAGTTCAATGTCTGGCATCCAATATAGTCCACCAATCATTCCTAAAGCAGAGCAGGAATAACACCTAAATGTCTCCAAGTGTGGAACCCAAAACTCAATTTTATGGTATTTTTGGGGGGTGGATATTTTAGAACTTACCCAATGGTGCTCAGGAATCATTGGTGATGCTTTGTGTCAAGGATAAAATTAGGCAAGTTTTATGCTCTTTAATCTTAGTTTTCCACATGTCTTTAGTATTAATACCATTGTTTATGCTGCTTCCTTATGAAAATGGTTGGTGTGTCTCAAATAGGGTGCCATTGAAAGGTTTAGGCCAAGAATTTGAAGAGGTATCCTGAAGCTTTACAGACAAATCACAGAGGAAAGGCAATGCCAATGTTTCTCAAAGATAGCGAAAGATGCTCAGATCTTCTGTTGCTTTTTGAAATCTCAGATCAATGCCACATAGACAGTTAAGTACTGTTAACATTAAAACCAATAAACCATTAGAAAACTTCCAATTGCAAAACGGATAGTAGAACTATGTTGACAGTTATATGTTCTTTTTTCTTCCAAGAGCTAAGAAACTGGATCTAAGGAATGGAATATGAGTCAGAGCAAAGAAACAGCCCTGCTCTATTTCTAACAAGTCACTTAAATAATGGGTTCTTCCTTGACTATTTTTCAACATTATCCTTAATAACATAAAAACCTTATTCTGTTGAAAAATTTTTATAATGACTCCTGTCATTCCTTGTAAATATATATACTTTAAATTGTAGCTACAGTATGATTGTTATCACATCCACATTATAGAACAATAAAAATACTGAAAAATTAATACAGAAAAATTAATAAGCCACTGACTACCACTCAAGGATTAATGCCAACTGTTTTGTGTTCTATGTGATAATATATATCATTATATTCTTTCCATGGAACATAAATTAGAAGAAAAATGCCTCATATTAACTTGTTTTATTCTAGTACAGCATTTTATCTTGAGCAACATTTCAGTTAACAACTATAGATTTGGATAATATGTTTTCATGGCCACAAAGAATTTCATTCTGCATATGTTTTCAACTTAGAATGATGATCTATTTCTACAAGCAGTATTGTGGAGTGAGCACATTCACATCTTTAAAGTTAAAATATATATTGGCAACCAACCTTCTAGAAAATATGAATCAACTTTTATTATGACTAGCAATGCATGAGATATTAATAGATATGAAATATAGAGTTGAGGTACCACATTTATTAATATTTGTTTGACATATGATATTGAACACTTCTTAAACACCTATTATCTAATTAAATTTCTTCTTTTATAAACATTTTATTTTTCCATTACCTTTTCATTACCATTTAAAATTATTTATACTTTACTCATTGTTTTCTTTTCATATCTATTTCAAACAGCTTTTTTCCAAATACAAAGTTATATTTTTGGTTCATCCTATGTTACAAACATTTCTCTAATAATTATTTTCCTTTTTAAGACTGCTAATAAAATATTTCTTTTTGCATTTCACAAAAGATGCATCTTTATTCTGTTAAGTATAATTTACATTCTTATTATGTTGTCCATATATATCTGACATTAATTATATGAGGTATAGTGTTAAAAAACTAGGGTATGGTTACATTACAACTACAAATCTTTAAGAAAGAAACATAGGAAAATCAACTTCAAGAATGACTTCACAGTAGAGGAGGAAGAAAGAAGCCACCTTGGGTACAGAAAAGGGATTTAGATTACATTATGAAGGGCATTTGATGAATGATAAAGGCTGGTTTTCTTCCTTGTTCTGTATAAAAATGTGCATTAGGATATGATGAGATCTGTTGCTCTCATGATTTTTAGGTGCCACAAAGCAATTTAACAAGGTATTTTCAGCATCACTCATCAAAATCAAATTGCTATATTTACCAAAAAGATATAATCATTTGAAAGGCAGAGCTTATGTTTGAGGATGACCATATAATTGAACTTGAAAAGAGGGTAGTTTTACTCTTTCGTTTTGTAATGTGAAAGGAGATGACTATTACAATTCCAGCTATGTTTTGTTTTGTTTTTCGGTTACACCCAGTGACACTCAGGGGTCAATCTGAAATCGCTTCTGGTTTGGGGGACCATATGGGACGCCGCAGAATCGAACTGTGGTCTGTCCTTGGCTAGCCTGGCAGACACTTTACTGCTTTTGCCACAGCTCCGGTCCCCCAGCTATGCCTCTTGCAAAGGTCTTTAGAAACTTGTCTGTTACTTCCCCAAGTTTTGGCTTTCTTTATGTTTTATCCTAAATTCATTGATTTTAATTAATTTAATTAACTCATTTAAAGTTATTAATTTAATTTAGTTAATTATTAATTAAAATTTAAATCATAATGAATACCAGAATTACAGTTTTTCAATATTACATTCGATGATCAACACCTAAACCTTCATCAGTGTTCTCTTTCTTCCACAAATGAGCCCAGCTTCCCTCTTAAACCCCCCATCTGCCACTGGAGTAAGTACTTTCCCCTTCCATCATTTTCCTCATGTACCTTTCCCTGATTTACTTAACCCATCTCTAATTCAGTGGCAACCTTCTTACAGAGAACAGTTCTGCCACTCTTCATTTCTATTATCGTTGGGACTTTGTTATTTCCTTACAAAATTTCTTTACATACCATGTATGAGAGAGATCATTTTGGATTTTTCCCTCTCTCAGTGGTTAATTTCATTCATAATCCTGGTGCATATTCTCCAGGGCCATCTCCATACTATCAAACTGCATGTCTTTATCTTTCTTACTGCTGATTAGTACATGAATATATAGCATAGCTTCTTTATTCAGTCATTTGTTGTTGGGCACATGGGTTGTTTCCTTTTTTGGCCACTGTGCATGGTGCTGCAATGAACATAGAAGCAAAATTTTTTTTCAGGATTGTGTTTTTAGACCACTGGAATACATTTCAAGGAGCAACATTGTTGGATCATATGAAAGCTTAATTGATTTTAAAATAATGACCTTATTGACTTCTCAAAAAAGGCTGGATCAGTCAAAATTCTTAGCAACATCGAATGAGAATTTTCTTTATTCCCACATCCTTGCCAACACTGGTTGCTGTTGTCTTTTTGATGTGTCAACCTTTCTGGTACGAGGTAATTTCTTATTGTTGCTTTTTCTTTGAATTTGCTTTCTGAATTCCCAATATTTAATGATGTAAAACAATTATTTTCAGGTGCCATTTGACCATTTATATTTTTTCTCTCAGGAAGTTTTCTGTTCACCTTTTCTCCCATTTAATGATGAAGTAATTTTTTTTCTTGTTGGGTTCTACCAGTTATTTTTATATCTTGAGCATTAATCATTTATCGAATGATGAGCTAAAAGTTTATTCCAAAGTGTGTGCTACCTTTATATTATGGCCTTCACTTGTTTTGATGTGCAGAAACTTCATAATTTAAAGTAATCCCATTTATTTATACTAGCTTTTACTTTCTTGGTCAGTGATGATTCTTCCCTTTTTTTGGGGGGGGTGCACACCCAGTGACGCTCAGGGGTTACTCCTGGCTATGCGCTCAGAAGTCGCTCCTGGCAGGCACGGGGGATCATATGGGAACCGGGGAATCGAACCTCAGTCCGTCCTAGGTTAGCGCAGGCAAGGCAGGCACCTTACCTCCTGCGCCACCTCCCGGCTCCCGATGATTCTTCCTTAAAGGTACCTCTAGCTTTTGTCTCATAGAGTTCTGCCAGTATTTTCCTCTATGTATTTAATAGATATTAAAAGGTATGTAGATAAAAGATTTATCAAAGAGTTTTCTTTGATAAAAGAGAAAAACATGAAGTGAAGAAAGAAAAAGATTTTTCAACAAGTTGTATTGGGAAACTGATCAACCAGATATAATCCTCTTCTAATACCATGCACAAAAGTCAGGTTAAAATAAATTAAAGAGTGGCTGGAGTGATAGTACATTGGTAGGGCATTTTCCTTGCACCCAGGATGTACCTGGGTTCAATCCACAATGTCCCATATAGTCCCCTGTCCTGGAGCTATTTCTGAGAGCATAGCCAGGAGGAACTCCTGAGCATCAATGGGTGTGACCCCCAAAAAAGAAATAAATTAAAGACTTTGATATCAGATCATTTTCTATTTTCACAGATTAGAAAGAAGGGGATGGCTAGGTTTGCCTCAAAAGCAGATTCTTGAGTTTTAATGAATTAAGTAAAACCCATGTTATCTATAATTCACTGATTTTATAGGTGAGGAGTCACAGAAATTATTGCTTATTACTTATTCTATGCTAACATTTATGAAATGCCTACTATGGGTCCTACAGCATTCCTTAGACTAATAAACAGTGGTATAACTATTAGTATCTATTTCACACATGAAATCTGCCTTGTACAATTAAGGGAAAGTGGGAGAATTAATGGAGGTATGATCTTTGGAATGAATTTCCTAAGTATAACTAGGTGTCCTGAATAATTTATGTCTTTTTTGGGTCAATACAGGGATAAAAGAGGGAATTCTAAGAAGGATTGATTATTCCTAATTTATATGTGTACTATTATGCATTATTATCACTTTAAATGTTTTTTATTATTTCTTTATACATATACGGTCATTGTTTTCATCTTTCCGTTTATGTTCCTAAACTACTTATAGCTATTTACTTTCCTTTTATTTGTCTCTCCTGTTGTATTTCTTTAAATAAAGCCTGTTAAGCTTACCTAAATCAACTTGATTATGCCTGGTGATTAAATAAAATATTGAAATAGTACTTCTCCAATATGAATGTCTGTAACAGTCATATCCAGATATTGTCAAAATGTGTATCGTGACTCGAGGTGGGTCTGTTTTTAGTGCTAAGACTAAATTTCTAACAGTTTCCTTATGACATTACTCATAATGTTCCACAGACACACATGTGGTAACAAAAGGATAGCATGTCTAAAAGAGTTACCCTGCCATTTTATTTTAATCCATTTCAATATTTGTTTCATTTAAATTTTCCAAAATAATTCCCTTTCCCTCCCTCCCTCTCCTCCCTTCCTCCTTCCCCCTTCTCCCTCCCTCCCTCACTCCCTTCCTACCTTTCCCTCCCCTTCCTCTTGCTCCCTCCCTACCTCTTCTCCCTCCCTCCCTCCCTCTCCCTTCTCCCTTCTTCCCTACCTCTTCTTCCCTTCTCTCCCTCCCTTCCTTCCTCAGGACTTACCCCTAGCTATGTTCTCAGAGGTCACTCCTGCTGGTGCTCCATAAGTGGTGCTAGATTCATATTAATATGTGCAAGGCAAGTCTTCACCGACTATACTATCTCTCTTACCCTCCAAAATGACTTATTTTTCTCCCAACTTATCATCTTAGACATAATATCTGAAATGTTCTTTAACATTTAACCACTAAGGTCTTATTTCTGATTTTCCCCAAGTATTCAACCTTGTTATTAATTATCATTCCCATTTTCTTT
Organism: Crocidura indochinensis; assembly: GCA_004027635.1. Classification (NCBI taxonomy): domain Eukaryota; kingdom Metazoa; phylum Chordata; class Mammalia; order Eulipotyphla; family Soricidae; genus Crocidura; species Crocidura indochinensis. Next base: position 18,184 of record PVKC010003849.1, read on the forward strand.
AAAGCAAAACCATTTGGAGGAAATTTTTAATAAAATCTTTCCATCAGTCTGATTGTATGATGTCACTTTCTCTCTGTACTGTCACTATTCCCCTATATCAATGTTTTGGTTTTGATTTAACAATAGGTAACAAACTCTACACCTTTACCCTCAGACTTATGAGGAGTTCCGGTTATAAAATAGATCTTGTTGAGATGAGAATTTTAAGTAGTCTAGGCAGGAATTTAGGATGACAAAGAACTAGCACAACCCTATTTTAAGAGCCAAAGCTCTATAGCACCTGGCTGATATAACTTACACACTGCCTTTTCTCTGTAAACATCCTGGATCTACCCTTGAATTGAACTAACATAGTCATTTGATCCTGAATATGGGCATGATGCATGTAAAGTGACCCTCAATTAAGGTTCCCTCCCCCGAAGTAGAGGAATATGTTCATGTTTTTAACCAATATTGTTTCATATTGCGCTTTCAGATTAATTGATCTGAACCTGTATTCTCCTTGTCCAAATTTTCCTTGATATTTTTTTTATGGGCCACATCTGGTGACACTCAGGGGTTACTCCTGGCTATGTGCTTAGAAATCACTCCTGGCTTGGGGGACCATATGGGACGCCAGGGGATCTAACCAGTGTCAGTCCTAGGTTTTTGCTATCTTTGTTTGATCTCAGAAAGTAAAAATGTCAAAGTTTTTTCCTTTACATACTTATTTCTGTATTTTGAATCTTCCCTTGACCATTCTCTTTTGTGATTATGAAGGTGATGAAAACTACCCAAGAAGAAAATGCTTTAAAATATTAATCTCAATATAATGCATGACACAAGACAGTGGACTTGGCATCCTATTAGGCTGGGGAAATTATGGGATATTCTTAATGGATAATTCAGAGTGTAATAACTTAATTTGACACTTCTAATAAAGATATTTTTTGCATCTTTTGGTAAAAATTTATCCCCAAAGAAATATTTCTGGTCAGGACTGATAGCACAGTGGGTAAGGCACTTATTTGCCTTGTGCATGCAGCCAACCCAGGTTCAATCCCAGGCATTGCATTTGATCCCCTGCACCCACTAGGACTTATTTCTGAGTGCAGGACTAACTCCTGAGCGCTGCTGTCTGTGGCACAAAGACAAAAACAAAAGCTCATTCTGAAATTTTTAAAAATAGATATAGATATAGATATACTCTTGTGCATTAAATATGTTCATCTGATATTTATCTTATTCTAATTTTCATGTGTGCATCAAAATGTGTTTTTAGATCATATCAAACTAGATAAAAGTATTTTATCATATCAGTATTTAAGGTCAGCACATTTTGAGTTCTTTGTTGTACTATAATTCATTGTGTTACTTAGAAAATTTAGAATAGTACTTTATGTTCTATGAGTAGTTTTTAGTCAATGATTAGACCTTTATATTTCAGCATTTCCTTCTTCAAATCTCTTAGAAACAAAAATGATAAATCTATGTCTCATAAGCTGAAAGGTTTGAACTTGAGAGAGAGTATTCAGTAGATTTCAAATTGATTCAGTCTAAATTTTGTTACTTATGACTTATTAGTATATTTTTACACTGCATATAGGGCCTAAAGAATATACTCATCACCCTAGAATATGGTTTTGCATTTGTAGAAACTCAATATGATTACAAAATTTAATTGACTTTGAAATGCATTTATGATCAAATATTTAAAATTAATATTTATTTATTTTCTACTGCATATATTATCATATTTTATTTGAAGCTAAGAGTTTTCCTAGAAATAAATTTTCACAAATTAGTTTTGAAATGTATAGGGCTGTCATTGCCCATATCATTTTAGGTTATTATATATTATAAAATTATTAAGTTATTTTTTTAGGTTATTAAGTATTAGAAAAGTCCCTGGATGATTAAATAACAGTCTAGCACACTCGTTGTATACATTATAAATTATGAACTTAAAAGCCTAGATATTTAATGAACATAAAAGTCTATTATTTAATAAACTAGATTAGGTAATGGTCACATTTTTGTTATAGAATGAGTGACTTAATAAGTAAAGGTACTTCATTACTGACTTTCTATATTGACCAGAAAACTTTCCAAAACCTCTTAATCAAAAGAGACTTCTTTGTGGATTGATGAGTAGTACAGTGTACAATTAGATTGTGTATTGAGGTGGGGGTATGGGTTGCAGGGGTGGAAAGAAGGAATTCGTATTTGACTAAGTAAATATAAATTTACATTTGACTAAATACATATAAAGATAAGTAATTGGAATATGAATGGAAATAGCATGTGCTATATCTTAATAGAAGCTTCAAATGCTATAGCAAGATTCTAACAAGTGCTGCTTTCCCTCAGTGAGTCATAAATGGGGCACTGGTTCCTGCAAGGTCCAATTAACACTTGTAGCACACAGGACAAAGACCTACTTGGTCTGGGGCCAGAAAGAAACTGAGACAGTAGCTCAGTTATTTGTTGGAATTTGGGGGTTGCTTGATTATCTAGAAGTTGCTTGAAAATGTTTCAAGACAAAGAATGAGTGTCATTGAGTGAGGTGACTGTTACTCACGATCTCTTTTCTTTGGGGAATCCTGAGAAATTGAAGGGAGAGATTTGTGACAGTAGAAGACTATTTACTAATTATGAAAGTGTAAAGCTAACCATGTAAAATGACCTTTAAGAATCCACATTTTCTTGAGTTTGGTCTCAGTGTTTTCTGGGAGGATGTCTCTATTTTAAAAATAGATTGTTATGTTAGTAAAAACCTCAGTCTTACATCAGTGCCTTTAATTTATTATGTGCTTAATTAAAAATGTGTCACTGCTTATATTTTTGGAAAACAAATAAGAGTATGTAGAAAAAAACTAGCACATGTTTCTCTTGATTTGCTTGATTTTGAACTAGGCTATCTTAATTCTGTCTCCTGTTGCCTACTTGTTTTTATATAATTATGTAGTCCTATGTTTTTAGATCCTTGGCTTATGCCATTTATTTTTTTTTATCTCATTGACCTCACTGAATCAGACATCAACATTTAGGAAAAAACTGTGTACCTGCTATGTTCCAAACTTTAATCCCCCAATGTTAATATAAAACTCCAGGATAGCCAGTTAAATTTAATTTTGGATAAACAAATAGTTCATTAGTATAAAGTTGTTAAGTGGGCAAGCTCTGCATTTTTCTGGACATTTTATTAATACGCTATTGATTATGATTTAATTCATCAAGAGTGAGGTGAATCATAGGGGTTTTTAAATAAATTTCCCAGATGATCGTAATGCACTACTAACTTGGGGACAATTGACTAAGTTTAACAGAGCTAAAATTTTATATTGTTAAGATTGGAGTTTTAATTTAAATGCCAACATCAATATAGAGTGTCTAGGAGTGACCAGAGTGTGTGTGGAAATGTTCAATTCACTAGAATGGAGTTGAACTTCGAGAAGTTCAAGCTGCTATGTATATTTTGTTGACTATACATTGAGTAACACAGTTGCAAAACACGAAAAACACATTAAAAAACAGTGATATTTTCATTTGCAAAAGTTATATCTTTTTTAAATTAAAAATAACGAAATTTCAAGTTACAACATAGGACACTAAGAATGATGAATATTTTCATGTTAAAAGAAATAATATGTATTAGGAACCTGTTTTGTAGAGAAAAGGGTAATCGATACAATTTATATTTTTTTGCTTGCTATCGTTTATTACTTAAGGAGTAAACAACATTTAGTTTTGGGGTTGGAAAATAAATCTTTATGTTGACAGCCTGTTAATTTAGGCCACTTGTTTGACAAATAGCTGCAATTTTTGGCTTCTAAATAGAGTGATCTTAGGAAGTACTCAACCTGGGGAACTGACACTAGACTATGGGACTGGTTGTAAACTAATGCTGAGAAAAAAATGTCTGTGTTGGTGATGCAAGATGATTTATTTTTACTAATCAGATGCAAGAGAAACAATATAGATAACACAGCTAGTGCCCAGGATTATTTTTAGTCTTTTAAAGTAATGTTTACTTTTGGTTTTGGGGCCACACCCAGCTGCACTCAGGGGTTACTCCTGGCTTTGCACTCAGAAATCGTCCCTGACAGGTTCAGGGGTCCGTATGGGATGCTGGGAATCAAACCCTGGTTGATTACATGCAAGGCAAATACCCTACCACTGGGCTATCACTCTGACCCCCATTCTGTTTCATTTTAACTTCTTTGATTTTGTGATTCATAAATTCTAGGTCCTATATTTTTCTATAGAACTTTGGAAACCCAGAGAAGTAAATATTATGCTATATCTTCAAGGATCATTTAAAATTGTGGAAATCATTACAGCTGTTAATGATCCAAAATAATTTCTTATAGGTGTGATTTCACCCATGATCAGTACATTATTGATTAAGCATTTTATTCTAGAAAAAATAATAGCTGTCTAAGAATACTAATCCCTAGTCTCTGACAATAGTTTTTCAGTTAGAGTCATTCTTGATAAGTTGACACCTAATATCCCAGTTTTCCTCCCAACATGGAAATAACATGGCTGAGATGACTATGGTTTTTTACTTAGAACTTTTTTCAGAAAAAAACAATAGCTTTAGCCATACAGTATTTATCCTTTGTTACAAACATTTACTACCTAGTAAGATGAAATAATCTGTCTAAATAGTTTGAAACATCCTCACTCTCTAGTCTTCTGGCCCACTGTTGGAGCCAAAGAGGCAGTATAGAAGTGAAGGCACTTATATTTCATGCATCAAACCCTAGTTTGATCTCTAGCACCACAGTAGAATTTGATAGAAACTCTACACTCCCTTCACCCCCAAATCAAATTCTAACTGTTATTCTAAGGAGATGTGTATAATTTTTAAGTCTTGGTTTTCATGATTTTATAACTCTAAATTGGGCATGTGCTATTATATTAGGTTTATATAGATCTTACAATATGCACAGTGGCTTTGTCTAGATTTTATTTTTTATTTTGCTCTTAAGAACTGCATGGGACTACAGGGCAGGAATAACTATTGATCCTGTTTTCTACATTTGAGGACAATAGCTCAGTGGTTTAAGTGGTGAGTGCTAATAAGTCTGTAAATGCTAGAATTGCCCCTTGAGTGCAGACCTGCTGACCTGCCATGACCTTTCCTTTCTATCAAACAATCACTTATTAGAACAGACCCAACCAGGGACAATAATATAAAAGTATAGTAGGTGGGGAGTTGTTGTCAGGGAAACAGTTGCTTTGATTTCAAAAATATTGATCAGAAAGGAAGTAGAAAACAAAAGGGACACTTTTTAACTCAAATAGAAGAGAAAAAATTAATCTAGTAAATATTTGTAAGCTAGTTGTTAGTGATACATCTATACAATTCTTCACATAGTATGATCATGCACAGAAAAATTATTTTTCTTTGGTTTTGTTGGTTTTATTTTTTACCATACTTTGCAGCACTCAAGGTTGACTCTATACTCAGAGATCACTTCTGGAGGGCTTGGGAAACACAGTTCAGTTATATTCAAGTCTTTTGTAGTCCAAAAGAGTAGCCAAAGGTGCCTGAGCAAAAATAGAATCAGCTCAATTTGGACACATATTGACAATTTACAAATATTTCTTTCCCTCAGAAATAGTTTCCAGTGAATATTCTATTCTGATAACTTACCCAGAGTCTTTTTTTAATTATAAAATGCAGTTTTATTTTTTAGACTTCACACTGTGTTAGACTGAAATTTCTTGAAATGTAAGAGTTATGGTGGTAAAGTCAGAGGATATAAAAAATTGTGATTATGGGGCCAAGCGGAGGTACAGGATTAAGGCATCTGCCTTGCCTGCACTAGCCTAGGATGGAGTGTGGTTTGATCCCTGGGCATCCCATATGGTTCTCCCAAAGCCAGAAGCTATCTCTGAGTGCATAGCCAGGAGTAATCCCTGAGCACCACCAGGTATAGCCAAAAAACCAAAAAAAAATTGTGATTAAATAATGATGAAAGATTAAGATGATGTAAAATAACTAAACTTAACTACCTGTGATTTAAGTCAGTGGCTTTACATCTATAGAAAATTAGAAACACACTAATACAATAGATTACTGGGCCCGAGTTACGATCTTTTGCTTCCATTGAACTGGACTGGGGTATGGAAATTAGTTTTTATCTGGTTTCCTGACTGGTATAGCTGCTGTTACTAGTTCAGGGCAATTGCTTTAAACTTTTCTCTAATCACTTTGACTTTTAGTAGGCAGTGAATATTGGTTAAAACAAACACAGAAATTCACTGTGAAGTTCTTTTACTTTCCCATCAAGAAAATAGATACTAATCAGAAGTGGAGGAGACATGATAGCAGTACAACCTAAGACATCCTCCTTGACCTTCCTTAGTTTCTATTCCTGAGAGGAACACTGACCATGTAACTGTCCCCAACTACCTGCCAGATGGGATCTTGTCAAATAGTGCAAAGAACAGCAGTATTTTGCATGTAACAGATGCTTTTTAAATGATCAGTACAAAAGCATCGTAGTAATAATCTATGAGCATCCATTGAGGGGATATTTACAAATAAAAATATTAAAAATTTCTGAAGCAAACTCATTGTCTCTGACTTAAATCTCACAGAACATTCTGGTGTCGGGGCCCAGAGAAATAGCACAGTGGCGTTTTCCTTGCAAGCAGCTGATCCAGGACCAAAGGTGGTTGGTTCGAATCCCAGTGTCCCATATGGTCCCTCGTACCTGCCAAGAGCTATTTCTGAGCAGATAGCCAGGAGTAACCCCTGAGCACCGCCGACCCAAATACCAAAAAAAAAAAAAAAAAAAAAACAAACAAACAAACAAAAAAAAACAAACATAAAAAACATTCAGTTGTTTCTTTTTAATATCTCTCATCTTTCCAGAAAATCTGTTTCTCTGCAATTACATGTTCAACATCAGTACCATGTTTAAGAGCCGATTAAATTAATGTTTATATGCTTTTGAATTGACTTTTTAATGGAATTTAACCAACCACCTTTTGGTTCTTTTGCCTAAAAGATCTAACCCAGAGACTATTTTTTACTTGTTAAAAATGATGGCTATAAATAAAATACTCTGAAAGATCATGTAAGGTCTATGCTTTTGAACACGGTCCTGTAAATTGACAATAGACATTTTGAATGAATTTCTTCAGGATCTGAAAAACAGAAAAGAGAATGATTCTTTCTTAATTCTTTACTTAAGATAAATGTATGCAGAACTCAACCTGTGAGTCACCATCAGGAGTTGGCAGCCTCCCTGGCTACAGCAGGACTTTTAAAAAGCTGGTCTGGGAAAGCTGCCTTATATGAAACAATGCAGACAATGCACTGTCTTAAAAATATGAATATAGCACAGATGGTATAAAGATAATAATAACTTGAAAGGATGTCTGTGTTGTGTGAATGCAAGTCAAAATACATGTAGATAAGGAAGCTTGTGGCAAGAGAAAATATTCAATTATCTTCTCTGTGACATCTCAATCGAAGATTTTTTGAAAGAAAAAAAAACATTATTATAATGCTAGGAACTATGGGTTTTCTGCAGATACATTTCTCTCATCCCAAATCTCTGTTAGTCTCATTAATGTAATCTCTGTAAGTAACAATACTGTAACAATTGCACGTATGTGACTGAGAACATTGTTACTTAAACATATCATTTGCATGTGGGCAACATTACAGTAAAATTGAGAACTTCAAGATGTACATTTATTCCAACAGATGTATAGGTTCCATTTATTAAATGACACAGTAGAGGTCTCAAAGAGTTAATGAAACTCTCTAATTTGCTACTTACTTCTCCACATGAGAGGCATTCTGCCTCACATTTCATAGTTTAGCAAAAGGAATTGGCACCAAACTGGCATTCATGGTAAGTTATTCTACTTAGAGCCTCAGAGTTTCACTACCAGTTGCCAATTGTCTAGGTTTCTGGGGTGTCAAAGATGCTCTTTCCATTCACCTTCATCCACTTGGAGTCTGTACTGAGCTTACCATATGTTCCTGCCATCATTAATCCTGCCCTACCTCCAAAGGTGGTCTCTGACTTGGCAAATGTCTCTTTACCCTTTGATTATCTTGGCACAACCATCTGAAAACATAATTGATTCACCTCTAGGACTTATAACCATGATCTACAATGGAAATAGAAGCAATATTTTAAATAAAATGCTTATGCAGTGGTTTACATAATGGTTAATCATGGTACATGGATAAATATCCATGCAAAACAAGTAGCCACTATTTAATTTAAATATTGGTATGAATGGATATATTATGCATTAAATTTTATGAAGCTATATAATAGTAGGTTTCTTTAGGAAGTAGAATATCTCAATATTTATTAAATGATTATGTTGATGTATATATATTAAATATAGAATAATATTAATGCTTCAGTAAAGATGCTTTTTATATAGAGAAGTTTCAGAATTAATTAAAATAGTGAATTCCACATTTGAAACTACCAGTGGAAAATGGTCAACGACATAACTCGAATAAATTAAAAAAAACTTCACCTCTCTTTTTTCAGATAAGTTGATCTTTTAATCTGAATGTCATAACCTAAATGAAAAACATTCTCTAAAAATCCTGTATAGAAAATGTAAATGGTTGGAGTAGCAAAAAGTAACTTATACTTTCATCCCATTAAAATGAAGTAATGTTAGGGATTCATGATATCATATTATATATATACGTATTTTAAAGAGAACATTTCTCATTTTGAGACTTGTTATTTATCAAACAAAAACAAAGTACCTTCTTCTAATGCTTCATTTAGTTATTTATATTTTGAGCCCTTGTTACTTAGCAAGCTGCATGTGATTTTAGCGTGAAAAATATGGATAATTTTTTTATGAAAACATTCATCTGTGTATGGTGTGTGGATACTGTCTGTTTCTCAAGAAAATGGATTTTTCTGGAGGTGCAGAACTCCCCCTTGTCTGTCAGGGCCATGCTAGGAGATAAAATACTGGAAGATACCATCACATTCTAAAGCAGAAGCTGACTATGGGTTTCTTGCTGTTTCTTTATGTGTTGCCTTGTTTGCAGGGCCATAATTATAAAGTGATTACAGCTAAAGGGGGAAAATGCTTCCATTGTTCTCCCCTCTGAATAGTAATTACTCTGCTTTTGTATTTCATTGCCATTTTTTTTGTCTTTAGTCTGAACATTATCAGGCTAGCTTAGATTTAAGGATATACACTTTTCTGTCAAACAGAAAGTGTAATTTATGTGTAAGTTAGGCAGTGTTTGTGGTGATTATCTCCCATGTGTAATAAATCAGAACCTAGAAAAAACTATTTGCACTAGATATGTGTCATCTCATTTTCCTGCGGGTACTCATTTGTACCATTAGTTGATTCTGTCCCTCTTTGCTTTTTGTTCTTCCTTACTCATTTGCTTGTTTCTATAGGAAGTTTAGAAAAGGGGATCTTAAAATTAGTATGTCCTATATACCAGTGATTTCTTTTCCGTCCTGGATATGTTGAAATAGCTTTTCTTTCATGACAAATATACTTATATTGAAATGATAGTTATTGACTATTATCTTTTATGTCTCTGAGTCTTTTAATTAAATTTGTTATTGGTTTGGGGAATCACATCCAGCGGTGCTTAGTTTACTCCTGCCCCTGTGCTCGGGGATTTGTCCTGGCAATGCACAGTGAACCTGGTGTGAGTACTCAATGTGATTCAGGGATGAAACTGGGGTTAGAGGTGTGCCAAGGTAAGTACATTAACCTATGTACTATCTCTAGTACAATAGCAATCAATCAATTGATTAAATAATTCATTTTTTAACTGATGGAATCCACCCCAGTTGAAGCCTTGCAGGCCTAATCTGTGAATTCACGTTCTTGAATCCACGCCTAATTAATTTGTTCAAATACTTCCTGGGTTACTACTAATTGTTATGTTTAACTTCACAGTTATAATGAAGCCCATGTGAAGGGTAAAATAAGACTCATTTTCCATGTCTCTTACATGTAATGTGACTGTATTTCATTTTACTGTTGCAATAAAAGATTAGGAAAATTCTTTTTTGCCTCATTCGAAGTGTAAGAGATACTTGAGTAACTTTATGAGGAAATATTCAAGAAGATGTAGCATAAGTAGGGTGATAAGTGTCAAAAATATTACCTATAATTCGGAGAACAAGGAATAAAATGAATTAAATTAGTTCTGTCTTGAAGGAAGGCTATAGAATGGCAGAATCACTATACATCATTCAAATGACTTTTACTGTTTTTCTGGAATTTAACCAAAAATACTAAGCAAACTAAATAGAGTAAGAGAATTCTCTAATATAATAATTACAAATGGAAATAATTAGTTAGGTATTTTCCCTACATGTTTAGAATAGTTGTATCTGATTTTCAGGTGACATATCATAGAATGAAACTGGTCACAAAATAAAGACTTAAAAATTTCTCTGAAAATTATTAAGGAACTGAAAACTTGTATTTCACTAGAATTACCTTAAACTTGAATAGGCTGCCTAATTGATATGCGATGCTATATAAACACGTAGAAAGGACTAAACATCAATAAAAAACAGAAATCTAAAAAAAAAAAAAAAGTATGTGGCTGAAAGAGTGGCATAATTAGTAGCCTAGGATGAAACGCAGTTCCATCCCCTGGCATCCCATATGTTCCCCAAGTAAGGAGCAATTTCTGAGCATATAGCCAGAAGTAATCCCTGAGTGTCCCTGGGTATGACCCAAGAAACAAGAAAAATAAAAATAAAAAATCTATCACACTATTAAAACATACATATACATGTAGGATTAAGTCAGGAAAATTATCAATGAATGAAAGAGAAAACATACAATACATATCAAAAGGAGACACTAATTCATTAGAATAGAAAATATTCTTTACTTTTCAGTTTTTAGTTACAAGATAATTAAATATCACAAAGAGTAGTTTTTTTTTTGTTTTGTTTTTGGGCCACACCTGGCGGTGCTCAGGGATTACTCCTGGCTGTCTGCTCAGAAATAGCTCCTGGCAGGCACAGTGGACCACCGGAATTCGACCAGCCACCTTTGGTCCTGGATCGGCTGCTTGCAAGGCAAACACTGCTGTTCTATCTCTCTGGGCCCACAAAGAGTAGTTTTTAAAGTATATATGAAGAAAAGATAGTAAGTTACTGTTTATTTAATTTCAAATGACTGGCATTGCATTAAAAAGGAATAACAGAGAATTTAGTTGAATTATTAATCACTCTCTTTATGTTGATCCCTGGACATCATTTTCGGCTAATTAAAATTAATGACTATCTAAATTTTATAATTCTTTTCTGTTTTTCACATGCTTATGACATGTATGCAGCATTCTAGAAATATTTCAAAAAATATACTCCAGATAATAGCACTTTGAACTTTGTCATATATTAATTCATTGTGAATTAATTCATTGTGAACAGTTTATCAACTCAATAGTTTTAGACACTTAATGGTCAGGAATTAGAGAGGGTATGACTATGTAGAGAACAAATAACGTCTAGAGTCATAGAAGCAAATGGGCAGAACACTAACTTAATTTCATATATGAATTACACAAACTCATATATATATAGTTTATTTTTTGTCTGAAAGTCAAATTATAGGATTTCAAATGTAAATTTTAATGAAGGATATTCATATTTTTCACTAAGAAGCTTGTATCTGAAATAGAATGGTTTACAAGACAACTCTCATAATTTCTCATAGCATTTAAATGAAAGACATAAGAAAGTATATTTAAAAATTCAGTGCTGTTGGACATTGTATAGTTTAAACTTAATCATAAACAACTTTGTAACAGTGTATCTCATAACATTTCAATTAAGAACTTAATATAAAATAACTCCAGTGCTGAGTAAACAAGACTATTATAGAAATACAAATCTCTAAAAATTCCCTGCTCAACACCAAGGACTTATACAAGATATTAAAACAAGATAGTTTAATTTTAGGACACAGTATAGGATTCTTATCTTAATCTAAATGTATCTATGATATATTTAGATACAGTATTTTTGTTTATACTTGAGTAATAGTAAAAAAAAAAACAGTTTGGGTTTAAAATTTAAGCCAGCATCTTACTACATCTTGGATATAAGTGAGTTTTTTAACCTAAGACTTGTCTTTCTCACCTAATAAAAATCTAGATCATTAAACTTATCTTAGGACAGAATCTGAGACAGGTACCCAGAGTAGCTGAAACTACTTCCTTTAAATAACAGCAGTGGTGGAAGCTACAGCTTTGGGACCAGGAAACCATGTTGGCAGCACCCAGGTAAAAGGACAGAATCCAAGATAAAGAGCATGGCCACTCCACACCACAGCTGCATATGCTTCTTAGTCAAGGAATGTCAGCATGGGACTTAGGAAACACCAAGGTGATCTAACATACTTGAACAGATCCATCACTATTGAAAAAATTAAAAAGGTAATAAAAATTCTTCCCAACTTGGATTTAGAGTGATAGCACAGCAGTAGGTTGTCTTGCACACAGCTCACACAGGAGAAGCCTGCGTTCAATCCCTGTCATCCCTTATGGTCCCCTGAGCCTGCCAGGAGCGATTTCTGAGTACAGAGTCAAGATTAATCCCTGAGTACTGTCAAGTGTCCCTCCTCCCCATAAAAAGTCATCCCCAAAACAAAAACCCAGGCCAGATGGACTCACTAACAAATTCTTTCAAATATTCCAAAGGGATCTACTGCCTATACTTTTCAGAATAGTCCAGGAAATTGAAGAAACAGAAGAACTACCAAATAGTTTTTATGAAGCTAAAGCACCCTGATACCAGAAGCAGACAGGAATGCCACAAAAAAGAGTACTACAGACCAATATCTCTGATGAAAACAGGCGCAAAGATCTTCAACAAATTCTAGCAAATAGGTTTCAAAACATTATCAAGAAAGTCGTACACCATGACTAGTAGGATTCATTCCAGAGGTAAAAAAAAAATGGTTCAATATACACAAGTTAATCAACATAATACACCACATCGACGAAAAATAAATAAAAACCATGTGATCCTATTAATGAATGCAGAGAAAGCATTTGATAAGATCCAATACCTATTCATGATAAAAAAAAAAAACTCAACAAAATCAGAATGGAAAGAACTTTTATCAAGATAGCCACAAGCCACAAGCTTACCATAAGCCCATGGTGAATATTATTCTCAATGGAGAAAAAAATGAAAACCTTTCCCCTTAGATCTAGCACAAGGCATGATGGACCTCTACACTACTCCTATATAACATAGTACTGAAGTACTTGTCATAGCAATTAGAAAAGAAAAATTTATCAAGGGCATAGAGTTTAGCAAAATTTTTTTTGGCTTTTTGGGCCACACCCATTTGATGCTCAGCGGTTACTCCTGGCTAAGTACTCAGGAATTGCCCCTGGCTTGGGGGATCATATGGGAAGCCAGGGAATCAAACCGTAGTCCTTCCTTGGCTAGTGCTAGCAAGGCAGACACCTTACCTCTAGCGCCACCTCGCTGGCCCCACAAGGGCATAAGTTAAGAAAGGAGAAAGTGAATCTCTCACTGTTTGCATATTACATGACTCTATACTTAAAAAATCTTAGGACTCTACCTAAATTCTCCTAGATACAATAGATTCATAAAGTAAAGTGGCAGGCTACAAAATTAACAAGCAAAAATCAATGGACTTTTTACACAAAAATAATTTAAGAAGAAATGATCATTTAAAAATCCTATTCATGGTATTACCATAAAAATGCAAATACCTTGGAGTCAATTAAAGAAGTGAAGAATTTTAACAAAGAAAACCACAAAACACTGCTTCAATAAATAAAAGAGGATGAAAGAAATGGAGACATATATGCTACTCATGGATTGGGAGAATTAACATCTTTAAAGTTTATGACTCTTCCCAAAGTATTGTACAGGTTTAATACACTCTAAGGATATCTGTGAAATTCTTCAAAACACTCCTTAAATTTATTTGGAACAATAAATGCTTACTAATAGCTAAAACAACTCTTAGATAACAAAGAGAAGGATTACTTTCCCCAACTTTAAATTGTACTATAAAACAATAATCATTACGACAGCATGGTTCTGAAATAATGCCAGGATCTCATATCAATGGAATATACCTGAGTATTCAGAGAATTACATCCAAACATATAATCAATTAATTTCTGACAAAGGGGCAAGAGATGCTATATGCATTAAAGAAAGCCTCTTCAACAAGTGATCTTAAACTACTATTCAGCCAGATGCAAAAAAGTGAACTTAGACCTCTATCAAATACCATGCACAAAAGCCAAATCAAAATGGATGAAACTTTGACATCAGACCTTAAACTATAAATTATATAGAAGAAAACATAGCAAAACACTTCATGAAATATCATGAAACTAAAGCATCTTCAAGGAGGAAACACCACTTTCAAACAAGTGGAAACAGATAAAAAAAAAATGAAACTACATTCAACTGAGAATTTTCTATAGTTCAAAGAAACAGACTAAGGCAAAAAGTTTAACTACTAGTGGGAGTAAATATTCACCCAATACACATAAGATAAGGGGCTAATTTCTAAGATATGAAATGTACTGCCAGAACTTAATAAGAAAAATATAACCCCAATTAGAATGGAAAGAAAAATGAATAGACATTTCTTCAAAGAAAAAATAGAGATGGAGACGCTGGAATGGTAACACAGGGGTAGGGTATTTGTATTGCATGCAGCTGTCTCAGATGGACGTAGTTTTAATCCCCATTTTCCCATATGGTCACCCTAGCCAGGAGCAATTTCTGAGCACAGAGCCAGGAGTAACCCCTGAGTACTGATGGGTGTGGCCCTCAAAAAACAAACAAACAAACAAAGAAAATAGAGATGACTAAGAGACACATGAAAAAAATGCTCCACATTACTAATAATCAGGAATATGCAAATCAAAACAATGGTGAGATATCATCTCATGCAACAGAGACTGGCACTAATCACGAAGAACAAGAACAGCCATTGTTGGCATGGATGTGGAGGGAAAGAAACTCATTCACTGCTGGTGAGAATGGCATCTAGTCCAGTCTTTCTGAAAAGACAATGTGGATATTTCTTAAAAGAACTGAAAAATTAGCTCCCATATATCCAGCAATACTACTACTGGGGATATACCCTAGGGCAGAAAAACACAATACAATAATATCCTCTGTATGTTCATTGCGGTTCTGTTTATAAGAGCCAGAATGTAAAACAACCAGATCCCGACAACAGATGAGTGGCTAAAGAAACTGTGGTACATCTACACAATGGAATATTATACAGCTATTAGAAAAAAATGAAGTCACGAAATTTACCTGTATATGGATTAACATGGAGACAATCCTGCTGACAGAAATAAGTTAGATGGATATAGATAAATAGAATAATTTTCTCACTCATCTGCGGGATTACGGAAAAATAAAAGACAGTATAGTATAGTAATAATACTCAGAAACAATACATATGAGTCTGGAAGGATCATCCCATGATATGAAGCTTACCACAAAGAGTGGTAAGTAGTTAGAGAAATAACTACACTAACAACTACTGTGGCATTAACACAGAGAGAAATACAATGCCTGAATCAAAGACAAGTAGGAGGTGGGAGGAGACAACTGGCAGACACTGTAGGTGGCAAAATTTTGCTGGTAAAGGGGAGAGTGCATCTTATGGTTGTAACTCAATTATGAACGTGTTTGTAACTATGGTGCTTAAGTAAAGCATTTTTCAAAAAGATAAGCAGAAAATGTGATTAACAGTACGTGCAATCATGCAATTTGAAGCAACATGGATGGAAATGAAGATATTATGTAAAATCAAGTAAGTCAGAAGAAGAAAACTAAGTATAGAATGATATTATTCATATGTAATATTTAGATTAACTGCATCAATAAAAACAATAGTCTAATTGGTAGTATTCTTGAATACCATTGACTCCAGAGTGAAGTTAGGAGAGGGAAAGAAACTGAATGGAAGAAACTGAATGGAGAAACAATAATATGAAAAGATGGGGGTCAGAGGCCAAGCAATCTCATGTCCACTGGTAGTGTTAAAAATAAAGGACACTTAAAAAAATAAAAATAGGGGCCCAGGAGATAGCATGGAGGTAAGTCGTTTGCCTTTCATACAAAAGGTCATTGGTTCAAATCCTGGTGCCCCATATGGTCCCCCGTGCCTGCCAGGAGCAATTTCTGAGCATGGAGCCAGGAGTAACCCCTGAGCACTGTCGGGTGTGACCCAAAAACCAAAAAATAAAATAAAATAAAATAAAATAAAATAAAATAAAATAAAAATAAATGACAGAACTAAATAGCCAAGCTAGAGGCAACAACAATGGAATCAAGTGACCCAAACTTAACATTTTAAACTTAAAATGGAACTGTTATATTAGCAGTCTGGGGGTGTGTTTGGAGTGGGATAGGATATACCTGGGGACAATGGTGGAGGGAGGTGGACACTATTGATAGGATTGACCTGATTCATTGCATGTTTGAATCTCAACTATGAAGGATTTTGTAAATCTCAATGGTTTCAATAAAATTAAAGTAATTAAAAACTTGCCTCATAGGATTATTGCCAGGTTTATATATGATCTGAACTTTTCTATCATTATGGTTAACTCACAATATTTCCTTATAAATATTGTCTCCTCCTGTCAGCTTCTAAAAGGTAAGCTGTGTATGAGCAATTGTAGACCGGAGTCATTGTGTCTAAATGTTTCCTTTATCACTTTTCTTTTTTCTAAGTCTTTGATGTAGTAACATAATCTGGGAAGTGACAATAAACCAATAAGACCAGAATACCAAGAGCAGATTTGTTGAAAATCAATTTGAAGTGCACATCAGGCTTTGATGTTCACTTTGGTTCTAAATATATCAAATTTCTATTTATAATTTTTCCACAAAATGTGTTTTGATATTCAAAGCTCACTATGAAAGTTTAAGGATAAAAATATTTTCAATTTTTTTACATTTGCTTGCATTGTAAGTTGAAAGATGAAAATATTTTCTATTTTACATTTGCATACAAAGATAATAATACAGGATAATAAGATGTACAATGAATCATGCTTCACCTCTCAAGGTGAAATCCAAGAGTAGTTGCATACAGAAACAGCGTCTTATTCTTATCTGGGAAGTCTTCTAAATCTTTATCAGACTCATGCTAAGTCATGTGCTATAATTTAGTTTATATGTAACGTTGAAGGACACCTTTGTTCACATTAGATATCTTTAAAGATTATTCAATAAATCTACTCCCTTTCCATTGCAGGATTAGTCCCTAATAAAGATTGCAGTTTTTTAATCTTAGGTAGCATTATATATGGGTTCATAAATACAAGTACTTTATTGATTATTTTGGAAGTTGTAAGCCACAGGTTATCAGCTACAGGTTCCTGATTTATGAGGGACTTGAAACAAGCTCTTACCTCATCTTGGATCTGTTGTTCCAACAGTCTCATTAATGTAGTTAGTCTCAGGTGTTGTTGTTTTTTTTTTTTTACTTTTTTACTATGGAAATTATCTTACCAGTCTGTTTGACAAATCAAATAGACAAACAAATGAATATACCCATTGATGCTATGTTTTATGTACATTCATCTGAACATAAAAATAGAAGACATAGCTTCAGATTATTTGGCAAAAATTTCCCCAGCTGAATATTATTATTTTGCTTCAAAACAGTTTTTCACATTCTCACTTTCTATAACTATAACAGCAAAGCAAAAAGTGATGGAAGTCTCCTGCACAACTAACTGGTATTATTTTGTTGATAAGCCTTTTTAGAAAGAAACTCAGTTCAGGTTGGTTGAACAAACATTGATATTAACCTGAAATGTATTGTGGTACCATACTGGGCTCAGTGGGTGCTGAAAAGAGGCAGATCCAGCCTCTGTCCTTCACGGTATTTCAGATGGAGAGAAAATAATATTTATTAATAAGAAGCAAGTCAAATATGTTGATGGAAAGTGAATTCTGCTTATTTACTAAACACAGCCTGCAGCCTCTATGGTTACTGATTCCTGAGGAGGACTTGGAAAGAGTGGAAGGCTTGCATCCCAGAAGATGTCTGATAGCACAGGATGATTGAATTAATTGTGAGGCAGCAGGAGAGGTTATCTTGACTCATCCTTGTCCCTATGAAGGATGACACAGAAACTCTCCCAGACAGATTGCACCCTGCTTTAATCAGAGGCCGATGTTATGCCTATTCCTGTTCTTTGACCCTTAAAAGTGGGAAGAAAAGTAAAAATTCAGTCATTCACCCAGAGGAATGGACACATTGTACAGAAGCAATGATTAGTTTCTTTTTTCTTTTCTGGATGGTCCAGAGCTACAAATAGATACACTCAAATTTTCATGAAAGGCTTTGACTTATTATAAACACCTTCACTTTTCTTTTTAGAAGAATGTGTCTTGTAAAATTCTTTGATTATATATTTTTAGCACATGATTCTTTGAATGCTGTTGATTTCACATTAAGCTAGCATGAGAGACAATTTAATGACAACACATACTTTATTATTTATTTCTTGTAGTTCAATTAATTTGTTCTTTTAAGACTTCATCATTTCTCCTGGAAAGATTCATTTAGTAAACTCCTGAGATATTATTTATTACTTGTTGAACAAAGGAACCTAACATGAGATTGTAAGGAAGCAATATAAATATAAATATAAATATAAATATAAATATAAATATAAATATAACAAACGGAAGAGTGGTGAAGAGGCTGGTTAGGATTCTATGCTTGACTCTGTCTCTTCATGAGTTGTTAGACCTGGAAAAGTTTTTGCTCCAGACCTATATTTCACCATTCGTGAAGTAAGATCAGGACTTGGTTAATGTGCATCAAACAGCTTTGATTACATCCTGACCAATAGTTTAATACAAGGAGTCCTGATACACACATGACTCACAGCTGAAATACAGTTTTAAAAAAATACTTCCTTTTGGGGTATATGGGATGCATTAATTTTTTTTTCTGCTCACTTCATTTTAAAATCGTGATTTTGTGACTATCTACAGAGATTTTAAGAACCACTACTTGATAATTCCATGAAATGTGCAATAACAAAAAGGATGATATTCAAAGTCCTTTTTACATGAACAATTGTTTAAATTCTAGGGTATTAGAAAATGTGTTCTTACTTTATTATTATAATCCTTAACCCTTCTCCCCTCAAATATAAGTGAGTAAGAAGTTGAAACTAGAAAGAGCAGGAAGGTATATGTAAATTTATCTGTATATATTTAGTGCAGATATAATATTTATATTTAGCCCTGTGTTCAAAAGTAAAATGTTAAGAGGAT